>RPOG01003193.1:34589-69847 GCA_008086565.1 Thalassoma bifasciatum | reverse complement strand
ACTCTGACAAAGATCCTGATGAAGGCCCTGACAAACAAGCAGCAGCCCCATCGACCAAATCTGGACCAAAAAGTGGAAAGCATGCAAAAGTGGAAACCAATGTCACTGATTTTCTTAACGACTGGTTGAAGGAGCTGCCTACGGTTGATTCACACTACTGCAGAAACATAACAACCTACAAAGACAAGAAGTTCCTATATCCAGGTACAACCATCGCTCAGTTACACTGGGAATACCAACAGGCTGCTGTAGCTGCTGGAATGAGGGCTGTGAGTGAGTACCACTTCAGAAATGTGTTCCATGAAGAAAAATATTCTGTGTTCATTCCGAGGAAGGATCAGTGGGATATTTGTGTGTCATTCAAGCATGGGAATATCAGTAGGGCTGAACATGATGCACATGTGAACAAAAAAGATGAAGCAAGGAAGGAGAAATCCAGTGATAAGGAGTCTGCAAACAAAGAGAAATCTGTATGGACAATGGACTTGCAAGATGTGCTGCTATGTCCAAAAACCCAAGTCAGCTGCCTGTATTACAAAACAAAACTGCAGGTCCACAACTTTACCCTCTTCGATTTGCATTCAAAGGAAGGGTACTGCTACATCTGGGATGAGTCAGAGGGCGACCTCAGCAGCAATGATTTTGCACACCTTCAGTATCGCCATTTTGAAAGAGTGATCAAAGAAAATCCTGAAGTCAAGGAGATAGTAACTTGGAGTGATGGCTGCGGTTATCAGAACCGGAATGCAACTGTGGCAAACGCATATTCTGAGCTTTCCAGAAAACATGGAGTTCTCACAACACAAAAATACCTTGTCGCTGGCCACACACAGATGGAATGCGACAGCATGCACAGTACCATTGAGCGCAAAATGACAGGAGACATCATCGCCCCGAGAGACTACACGATCATCCTCCAGACTGCAAGACTCAAACCAAAACCCTACCAAGTGAAGGTGGTCAAACATTATGAAATCATGAAACTCAATGGCTCATACTTCTCAAGTATCAGACCAGGCAAAAAAGCAGGTGACCCGACTGTACATGGTCTGCAGGCTCTTCAGTTCAGCCCTGATGGCAATGTCCAGTACAAGCTATCCTTTTCTGACAACTCTGAGTGGGATGCACTGCCACAGAGGATACAGGTGCCAAGTGAGCCCATGGCATGGATCAGAATGTTCCAGCAAGCACTGCCAATCAAAGAGAGGAAGTTTCAGGACCTTCAGTCCATGAAACATGTGATGCCCATTGAGTGTCATTACTTCTTTGAGATTTTGCCTCATAGTTAGGCAAATCAAAGATAACTGAGAATAAAGATTCAGTGGATAANCAAAAAAGCAGGTGACCCGACTGTACATGATCTGCAGGCTCTTCAGTTCAGCCCTGATGGCAATGTCCAGTACAAGCTATCCTTTTCTGACAACTCTGAGTGGGATGCACTGCCACAGAGGATACAGGTGCCAAGTGAGCCCATGGCATGGATCAGAATGTTCCAGCAAGCACTGCCAATCAAAGAGAGGAAGTTTCAGGACCTTCAGTCCATGAAACATGTGATGCCCATTGAGTGTCATTACTTCTTTGACAATTTGCCTCATAGTTAGGCAAATCAAAGATAACTGAGAATAAAGATTCAGTGGATAAACTGAATAGAACCAGCAAAGAAGCTGGAGAAGTAAGGAGAGGGGCATGCTTCCTCAGTGTTGAGTTTGCTTTTTTGATTTAAAGAACAGTTAATGTTCAGGTTTCAAAAATTTGTTTCAAAAATAGATGTTCAATATGGGTTAAGTTCAATAATAAAAAGCAAAGAAGACCTGGAGAAGTGAGGATAGAGACTGCCTCATGTAACGAATTGATTTACCTTACAGTTGATTAATATAACTCAGGGAAAATTCAATTTTGAGTTTGCATTGTTGAATTAAAAAGCAGTTCATGCCAGGTTTAAAGTTGCCTAAGTCACAGTAGAATGTATGGATTTTGGCCTAAGTCAGTTTACTCTTTAATGTTACATTATGGACACACAACAATCTATGTATGTCAACAGTCATCCACTGTCTAGGACTTTTTGTTTAAAATGATTAATAAATATCATATACTCTGAATTTGAATGAGTTTTTTGTGTTTTCCCAAAAACTTGAAAATATGACTTAGGCCAGTATTTTAATAGGGTGACGATATATAGGTATACACTCATAACCTTTTTTTTCTTTTTTTTTCTTTTCCCTCTCCTTTAATCTTAGAGATATGATTTGTATGGGTTATCAGTAGGCTAATAGACTAGTTTAGCTAGCATCTACCATGTTACTCTTCACGACTTTGGTTCTCCAATTGTTAAGTCCCCTTACGCCTCACAACCCTTAAGATTACATCCTGGGTATAGGGAAGGATGGGATGCATCGACTCTGTGTGCTGGGCAATGCATTGTTGTTTTCACCTGCTCAACCTTCCAGGCACCACATCTTCTGTTGCTGACTCGACCAACCAGGAGGTTGGTTCAACCCAGCAAATGGGGGGACTGTAGCGTGGGTCCTGGAGACTGGATCACCAGAGTGACCACATCCTGAACCAAGTTTATGACTGTGTCAAGGATGTTGAAGGAATCATCTGTTTCTGTTTTGCCCAATCCGGCAAATAGCTTCGTGTCACAAAAAGGCCATCTCTGTAGGCACCATGGAGTCTCTGTTAATGAACAACAAAGTCTTGGTTGTAACGTAGCCAAGATAAGTGTTTGCTAAAGTGGACCCTAAGCTCCAGGCTATCAAGAAATATGACTTCCTGGAGTCACCTTTTTGACCCCAGCTCTGAGGAAGGGAGTCGTTCACGTGGAAACACGCGACATCTTTGGTACCCAGAGGACAAAAGGCAAAAGACAGTTTCAAAGATCCCTCAATTCAGTTGTATGCCACTTGATAAAAATGTCTTGAAATGCACAGATACCTAAACACATGTAAACCTATGTACACCAACCATAATGTCTTTCATGGATAATGCATTTGGGCTACAGTACCATGTGAGCTGAATATTCTGTTGCAGAATATGTAATAAATGAAGCTCGTGTTAGTTCATGCAGGACACGGAAGTCATACGCCCAGCTGTTACCAGCTGACAGGCTGATGTTCGAATCACATCTCTCCACCCCACTCAACCAATCACAGTTCATTGTAGCAATAAGGCGGTGCATTTAAACAGTCTCCATTCACAACTACTTCTGCTACTCCTATGTGCCATTTCTCTGCTGAAATTGAAGTTACCTCCTCCACCCCAGCCTCCTCCTGTTAAGTCTGCATCAATGTATTAACTTACTCCTGTATGTCTTATATCACAGATATGTCTCTTCCCCTGGAGGATCCGTCCAAAGCGGCAGAGAAGGCGAGCTACAAATATAGTATTTTCTTTGTTAATGGAGATATAAATATTAGGAAAACCATTGTATTATCTTAGTTTAGACCCATTTTATGGATTATTTACCTCATTGTTGCATAATATTTATTTTTATTTTACGATCTTTTGTCAATAGCATCCGGTGCAGACAAGCCATGTTGCTATCGTTTAAGTTAGTTAACATTACAATATGGTCATTTTTCTCCGTGGCAATATAATTGTTTTATCAAGATAACAGCCTATATAACATGCTTGTGCCGATAATGGTATAAGATGACCGAGCTAATGTCATCTCCTGTAGCTGCAGAGTTATGTAACGATAGTTATAGCTGGTGTTTACCTTTCAATAAACTATGGTTTGCTGTGACAGCTGAATATGTCCGTGGTTGTGTTATTTATACAGATATTTTATGGTGACGCTAATGGAAGGAATAACTGACAGACAGTCCACAACAATTTCATTTGCATTTAAGGGGTGTCCCATTTCTTTTTTTTTTTTTTTACTTTCTTTTTATTTTAATTTCAGGTTAACAAAACATAAAATAAAATACAACAAAACGAAATATAAGGGCGGTTGTTTCAGGCCAATCAATAGTACATAGCATTGTACAACATCTATACTGAAGAGGGGTTACAAATATTGATATAAGAGTTCCATTTTTCCCAGTATTTTGCCCAGTCATCAGCCCGTAGTCTTATGAAGAAGGTGAGTTTTTCCATAATGTATATTTCATTTACGATTGCAGTCCAGTCTTGTTTTGTTGGTGGATTTGTCTGCATCCAATTGCGTGTGATGGCTTTTTTACTTGCAGCCAAGATGATTTTATAAAGATATCTGTCCTGAGATTTGAGACCAGCTGGTGTTTTACAAAGATATAGGGTGACAAAACAAGCTTCAATTTCAATTCCAAAAATGTTTTTCAGTTCTTTTGCAAACTCTTGCCAGTAAGTAAGGATTAGAGGGCAGGCCCAAAATACATGAAAATGATCTGCCATAGATGCACCACATTTTCTCCAACATTCATCAAGACCTTGGGAGGCTTGTTGTTTAAAAGACATCTTAGGGGTGATAAAATAGCGTATTGTGCATTTCCAGCAGAATTCTCGCCATGATCTAGAGTTGGTGGTCCTAGCCTGTCCCTCCCAAATTTCATACCAATCTTCCTCAGATATCTCCAGGCCAGACTCCCTCTCCCACCTCTGTTTAATATAGAGAGTAGAGTGGTTTTTAGAGTTTTGCAAGCTTTTATAGATCCGTGATATGAGATGTTTATTATTTTTAGTTTTATAGGCATCAATAAATATGCTGACCAAATTAGGGACATTATCCTCATTTAGTTTGATTTCTTTGTCAAAGTAGTCCCTTACCTGGAGATATCTGAAGAAATCATTTCTTTCTAGATTATATGTATGTGAAAGGTGAGAGAAGGGTTTCAAGGCTCTTTCGGAGGTTATAGTACAATAAGCTGTTATGCCCTTGTTCATCCACTGAAGGAAACGTTTATCAAGAGAAGCAGGTTTAAACTCTGGGTCATATGCCACCCATTTCAATATTTTTGCATTTTTCTCGAGGTCAAANTATTCGGTTTGATAAATCTAATGGCAATATTGTCCATCTGTCTAAATCTGTTTTAATTGCCTTAATGACGGGATCATAATTACTGACATAGATTTTAGTAATATCTTTAGGGATCCAGACTCCTAAGTACTTAATTGCATCGGAGTCCCATTTAAACTTATAGTTAATTTTTAGATCTGTACTTGGCTCAAAGTTATAGCCAAGTATTTGGGATTTATGTGTATTTAATTTATACCCAGAATAAAAGCTAAACTTTGTCAGGAGGGACATTAGTTTGGGTATGCTTTTCTCAGGATTTTTCAAAGTGAGCAAAACATCATCCGCGAATAGATTAACCTTATATTCAACTTCTTTAATTTCAATTCCCCTAATTACCGAATCTTCCCTGATCGCTTGGGCTAAAGGTTCAATAAAAAGTGTGAAGAGGGCAGGACTAAGTGGGCAGCCCTGGCGGCACCCTCTTTCCAGGTTAATGGATTGGGATAAATGGCCGTTGACTCTGATTCTGGCTGTGGGGTTTAAGTAGAGTAATCTAATACATTGGACTGATTTTTGATCAAAGCCAAATCGTTCCATTACTTGGTAGAGATAATTCCATCCGACCGAGTCGAAGGCCTTTTCTGCATCTAAACTGATCAATGTTGCACTAATTTTTTCTTTACCGATGTAATCTACCACATGAAGTGTTCTCCTGATATTGTCCTGAGTTTGTCTTTCACGGACAAACCCTGTTTGGTCTAGATCTATGAGTTCGGGGATAATATGTTCAACTCTTTTGGCTATAATTGATGCAAATAACTTGTAGTCTACATTTAGGATGGATATTGGCCTATATGAGTTACATTCCACCTTATCCTTGCCCTCCTTAGGTATTACTGTTATTATTGCCTCGCTCCATGACTGTGGCATCTGTCCCTCCTTAAGGGTGTAATTAAAGCAATTGATTAGCATTGGCATTAGTTCAGGTTTAAATGTTTTATACCATTCGCTAATGTACCCGTCAGATCCTGGTACTTTGTTTGTCTTCATTCGAGAAATCGCGTTGCTCAGTTCGGTGATAGTTATTTCTGCTATTAATGCTTTATTCTGCTGCTCTCCTATTGAGGGAAGATCCAAGGATTTTAAGAAATTTTCAATTGTAGTGGGGTCAGCTTTCTCCGGTTGGGAGTATAATAATTTAAAATAGGCTTCAAAGGACTCTTGAATATCTTCTTGTTTATGACTGATCTTATTATTAGTTGGGTTTCTTAATTTATGCACAGTCCTTTCTATCTGTTGTTTACGAAGTCTCCAAGAAAGTAGTTTCAAGGGGTGTCCCATTTCTAAGTCACAAGATAGCCCATAACACTTGGTTTTGAGGGCTACTAAGATTGAGGGTTGAGCTTGAGGGTTAAGATTGAGGGTTAAGAAAGGAATTGGAATTGGGCCAAAGACTGTCTCTGCGTCCTGGATGCACACAACAAGGCGCTCACACTGCACAGTCTGTATAGACAGCTGGTGTGCTGTGGAGCACTGTGAGGTCTACACAGTCCAATCTGCTTAGTAGGTCCATGTTCAGCAGGCTCTCATGTCCACTGTGTGCCCTCCTCACTCATGGTCACAAGGTTTGGTAAGGAATCAAGTTCAGTTTAGTTCTGTGTACTAGAACTTTTCCAAAGTTTTTTTTTGTTTTTACCTATTTTCTGTTTCGTTCACCCAGTATTTTAGTTTCATAGTTACAAGAAAGAGGAGGGGAGCAGTGTTTTCTGACTGAAGTTTAATGGTTTCAAAATGTCTGAAGTGGATCAGAGAACAGTTTGTTGTAAAAGCACAACAATGATTGCAACCGTGAGTGTAGAGGGAACAGGTGCAGCGCACTGTGATTTCAAAAATTGATAATCTTCCTGTAAAGAGGCCATGCAGAAATATGTACATTCTTTTTACCAGCACATTGTACCTGTGGATTCTTTTACCTTTTCTGAAACAATAACTAATTGTTTACATTTACACAACAAAGTTTATATATGAAAAACAGTTGTTTTCTCTTATTTTCAACCAACTCTGAATTGTAATTTTTGTTATATTAAGCAAGCTGAACTTTCATTGTAAGGTACACAAAAAAGTTATTTCCATTAAACCATATCATTAATTTGGAAAGAAGCAGTATTTTATTTTTCTTTCACGTATTATGTTTTACTGGTCAAATAAACTTTAAAACAGACTTTGTGGGTGAAATGTGAAGAATCTAAACTCTCTAACACAGGTTGCTGATGTTTGATGAAGGCATTACTATTTATGACGTCACTGAGGATCCAGTGGGAGTTAACAGGTTAAACTTATTGGTATTGCTACTTCTCGCCATTTTGCCACTTTTAAGCACTTAGGACAGGGGTGTCCAAACTTCTTTTCCATAAGGGCCGCATTTAATACTGTGAAATGTCAAAGGGCTGCAGACTCCAAATGACATGTTTATTGACAGGGAAAATAATAAGTCATTATTATGAGATAAAAAGCAACGTGTATGCTAACTCAAGTAAAATTTTAGCCTTTTGTCTCAAAATCTTTTTTTTTATCCCAAAATTTGAACTCTCACAGAATTGTTTCTTTACTTTCTCAAAATGTTGACTTTTAAACACAAAAGGGACATTTAAACTCAATTTTTTGTGTTTTCATCTAAAATTGTAACTTAAATAGGCAAAAGAATCCTAACAAAGCCAGATATTTATTTTTCATTTGTTATTCAGAAAATTGCTGTAATTTTAATGTTTTGAAGAGCATAATAAAAGATAGCTGCTATACCCGGCTCTTTTCGTCAGGCCTCTTTGATCTTATTTATTGTGATGTGCCTCGCTGGAGAACAGCATCCTGCCAGGTAACCCGTCCCTCATCAGACAGGAAGTAGTCTCTCAGGCGATCACGAACAGCCATGCCCTCCTGTGATGCTCTCGCTGCAGTCAAGCGCTGAGTGTCCAGAAGGTTAGAATCCCCTTGAGTCACCTGCCGCCATTCTCCAGGTGAACCCTCGGAGTCCATCAGCACAGGACTGATGTATCTCCCACCTTCCGTCTGGACCTGATCAGCATCACAAAGGTAATTGTGCAGGGCGACGCATGCCTTTGTGATCTCCTTTCCAGTTTCCACCGAACACTCCAGGGCCCTCCCAAACACTCTCCATCTGGCTGCAAGACTGCCAAAAGCATTCTCCACAACTCGCCTGGCCCTGGAATGCCGGTAGTTGTAGATCCTCTGGGCAGCTGAGAGGTGCAGCCCTGTTAAAAAGATATTGCTGTTATAGCCTGCGAGTTCATTTATTTGGGAACAGAAAAAACATGAATTAATTCAAAGTTCAAAAGATTAATTGGTCACAAAAACTAAACTCTTGGTCATAATTGATGCAGGGGGATTACACTGGATATAGTGATTGTAAATACAGCAGAAATATTAGGGTAAATTCAGGTATATTAGGACAGTTTATGTAAATTCAATTTCTGAGCCATATTTTGACATCAAGATTCAGAAAAACCTTTAAGATCAGAAGATTCTTTATGGGGGGGGAAAATGTACAAAAAATACGTTTTTAGAGCATAGCACTGTATTAGAGTGGTGTTAACTAAAATCTTGGTTTTGCAACTAAATTGGTAGATTGGGACAGTAGGTTAGCTAATTTGGGGACACAGGCCTGTAGATGTGTAGAATATTGCATTGAGCTGCAATTACATGAAAAAGTCATTATTACACAGCTTAAGTAAGTGCAGTAGTAAAATTCTTTTTATTATCACTCATCCATCGCTCCCTTCATCCTTTCTTCCTTCCGCTTATTATATATCCCTTTCCTCAGTTCTCTCTCAACTCTCCCTTGCTTTTTTCTCCCTGGATGCTATTCTATTCTGCAAATAAATCACTTTCACAAATGAGGACAAACAGGTCTATGATGACAAGGTATTGTGCATACAGCGCGATGCCTACATCAGCTTTCTTACCCCACTGCCTCCTGTCACTTCATAACTATGCCTAAATAAGTTTCTGGGTTACTTTACTTTAATGTCTTCCATTGTTTGTAAATGAAATCTGATAACTTATAACATTATAAGAAGAAATCACAATCTGACTACTTTTTGAACCCCACTTCATATGTTCTTACTGTTAGCAACATTAACCTCTGACTTGATGTACTAAAAGGTACAAAAGCACGTTTTCCCCAGTATGCGTGATAATTCATAATTTTAAAGCATGTAACAGGCCTACTAGCGAATTAAAAGATTGTGGCAAAGTACAATATGATACACTATCATTGTACATAAAACCCAGTATATTTAAGAAATATCTTTGGACAATATTATGTATAATGCAGTGTCATAACTTGTAGGGTGAACTAACCTGAATAGGGTCGCATCAGGTTCACTTTTTGCGGGAATGCTTCATCACCCACAAAAACTGCTGGAGTGGTGACTTGGGTCCAAGCAGCAACCTCCGGTCTGAAAACATGAGACAACGCGGTAGTGCTAAAAAGCTGCCGTTCTTCTAGTGACTGCTTGAGGCTGGCTCCAGAAGCACTGGAAGTCCTGTACAAGCAGACGGGAAAAAGGCCATTTTCAGAGCTGAAATCAGCGTATTTAAAGCCTGGTACAAACTCTGTCTCCCGTCTGGATCGCTAATTGTGCTAACGGCTCCCACTGTGAGGGGGTGAATTTTTTTTCTAACTCGACCGTTCGGAAGATATTAGGATCGAGAGCTTGCCCAATCAGAGCCACAGCTCAGATCACGTGACTGACGGGCGCCCAATAGCTGTGAGTTTGGGGACTCGTCACTCATCCCATATCCAATATGGCCGCGCCTGCCGTTTAGCCTCAAAACAGAGCTGCAGAAACAGATGGGTGACGTCACGGAGACTACGTCCATGTTTTATACAGTCTATACTTGGGTCCCAGGTAGAGGAGCTGCAGGTGGGAGAGGAAGCGTGCCTTTGATGAGCTGGGATCCAAAGTGGCTCCTTGAGAAGACGCCAGCATCACTGTCTGTCCCATAGGCTCCGATGTCAACAAACCTGAACTTGTATTTTGCATCGCAGGCTGCCATTAAAATAAAACTAAAATAACCTTTATAATTAAAATAACTGCTTCCGCTGTGCGCTGGCGCTCTCACTTTTACGCGTTTCCCATCTATGGCTCCAACACAGTTGGGATAATTCCAGAGTTCCCAAAAGTCTCTCTGAATGACTTCCCACTGCTCTCCTTCTGGAAAAGCCACGAACTCATCCCGCAGCGCAATCCAGAGCGTGTGGCACACCTCCCTGATGACACCACTCACAGTCACCATACCAAGTTTATAACTTGCTGCCAAAGCTTGCTGACTGATCCCCGAGGCCACCTCCATCCTCCAGCCGCGATGTATTTAATGGCCTCACTGACCACCGCCTCCTACTCCGCTGCCTCCGCTTTTGGTTTCTGTGCAACAGAAACATAATCAATACCTCCTCCTCTGTTGCCATGCTTGTCCTTGTAACATGAACTTCCGACTCTGAGCTGCGCTCCCCCTGGTGACTTTATAGCCTAACAGCAACGCAAACGTAAATGACGCATAGAAGTATGTGAGCAGTGACGGCAACAACGTTCGAAACGGACGTATGAATTTACGCATGTAAAGGGAGTATAAATCGGCCTTAAGGGTTACAAGAAAAAGCTCCAGACCTGCGCGGGGAGACCCCAATGGATTCCTAGTCCATCGCCTTAACCACTCGGCCACAACAACCACGACGACAGTCTGTCCCTGCTCAACTCCACATCATTTTGCATGTGGAGCTTGTAGTAGGTGTCCAAAGTGCCCCAAAATAGCAGAATGCCTCTCCCTTGTTAGGGGATGCTTGTGTTGTAGTCATTAGTCATGTAAACACCAGCAGTTCACAGGCAGATCATATTTGAATGGACATCATGTAACCACATTCTGTAAACAGCTGATACCTACTTTCTGCATGAGCAGTCTGTCCTTGACGTCAGAATGATAACATAGATTACAAGCACGGCAGTACAGCATTTCTCCATCAGATATTCCAGAGAGCCTGAAACTTGCCTCCCATTAACAATGGCACAAAAGGGCACAGCAGCTCTTGGTGACCTTTCATGGCTTTCCAGCTGAGCACCTATCACCTTCATATAACACATGTGCACTTAACCAACCACATTGTGCCTTTGTTTCAATGGTTTGGGGTCAATTCTCACTTTTTATCTCCTCACTGAAAGCCCTGAAATTCTGGCTCGTTGGTCTAAAGGTATGATTTATGCTTTGGGTGCAAGAGGTCCCGGGTTCAAGTCCCTGACGAGCCCACTTCAGGTTTGCCTGAAGTCAGTGCGATGTGTGATGATGATGATGTTGTGTTTGTCCACTTGGCTAACACTTCCTTCACCATTGCCTGCATACTGTCCTTTTTTTGTGAAGTGACTGCGCCGTATTCCACTGTTACCAATAGTGTTCATTCCTCTGGGTTGTGGCCGCAGCAACCCCAGTTTGAATCAGGTTTGCAGTTTAGTTTCTGAGCAGGACTTGCTTGGTGAAATTCCAGTTTGTGTGCAGGCATCTGCTTTTTCAGTATTAATCCAAAGTGGTGGGCATGGGCCAATGACCCTTTTGGTCAGCCCTGGTATGACTTGGCTTGGCTTTTGTCAGTGGCCTTTTTCCACGCAGTTGTCCCACTCAGAGCCCACTGGCTTTGTATGGCGTGCACATCTAAAGTGGGTCACAAACAAGGCAGTAGGGGCTAGTGGCGCAATGGATAACGCGTCTGACTACGGATCAGAAGATTCTAGGTTCGACTCCTGGCTAGCTCGTGCCTGATTTTGCCTGCTGAATGACATGTTCCTGGGTCCTGGTGCTTCCCCTGGACAACTGAAGAGAAAAGCTCTGGGACAGTGACACTGACTTTCAGTGTCTGCAATTTGAGGCCTCTGAGCCCCTCTGTATGGCTTCGCAAGGTTCACTTTGTTTTTGTGTAGTTTTTTGCAAATCCAAGCACTCTGGTAAAATAATGACACGTCTCTCTGGCAGCCATTTGGTAAAAATTATCATGGCAACCAAGTAGGTGTCAGGGTCAATGGGAAATTTTTGTTCTTTCTTTAGTATCTCAAACTATATAGTTTCAACAAGTGCATGGTTTTAATAATCTCAACAAAAGCACAAACAGAGGCACAATGTGACTGGTCAAGCGCACATTTGTCACATGAAGCCCATTGCTGCTCAGCAAAGCAATAAAGTTCACCAAGTGCTGCAAACTTTTTGTGCCATTAACGACACGAGGCAATTGTCAGGTTCCCTGGAACAACGTACCTTTGCAGCCTGTGACAAAGGTCCCCCTACAGTTTTGCTGTTGTGAGGGCTCGTCCGGGATTTGAACCCGGGACTCCTAGCACCCTAAGCGAGAATCAAACCCCTAGACCGACGAGCCACAAAAGTGGTTGATCCCAAGGCGCACGCAATGGAAAAAAGGAGGCTTCAGTTTCCACTAGAGCTTTAGGAATCAAAGAAAATGAACCTACAAATCCCCCAGGAAAAGGCCAACAGCACAGGCAAGTCCAGAGGGGCATTGGTGTGCAGGTGAGGGCCCACACAAGGACATCTTGGGGGTTCACCCCTGGTACTGACCACAAATCTTGTGCTCTCGTTGGTAATCAACCCGTTTTTTGGGGGGGCTAGGTTGTTGAGTATCACTGGAGAGGGAGTGGGACGGTTCAACTTCATTAAAAAACAGAAAAACTTTGTTGACCACTTCACTTCTTTTCTCCCACATGCAGTTCAGCCTGGGCACGGAGGCTGGGAGCGGGTGGTGGGTGTTTCCTGGGATTTGGACCTGGGACCTTTCACACTTAAAGCGAGAATCATACCAACCTAGACCAACGGGCCACAAAGTGGCATGTGGACCCCAAAAATAGAACTACAGAATTACATGTCCAATGTGGTGACAGATGAGTCAAGCTCTGATGACGAGTACCAGTGTGTTGTTGGCCTCTTTTGGGAAGAAAAGTGGTGTTGTTGTGACCGAGTGATTAAGGCGATGGACTTAAAGTCCATTGGGGTTTCCCCGCGCAGGTTGGAATCCATTTATGCCTTTTGTCCGCAGAATTGTTGCAGTTTGATTGGGCCAGCGTCGCAGTTGTTCATCAAAAGCATAGGAGCTGAAAGTGTATTCCTGTGAGGATGTGACAAGGGGGATGTAGCTCAGTGGTAGAGCGCATGTATGAGGTCCTGGGTTCAATCCCCAGCATCTCCAATGTGGATTCTCTTGCTGTTTTTTAACCTGTGTCGGTCAGAAAAGAGCACTCAGGGAGGTCTGCAATGATCAGAGCCTCGGATGGAGGGGATTTTGAGAAAAATCTACACACACCTTGGTGCCAAGAAAAGTGGTGTCTGACTGATCGTGAGACAACCCAGATCCTGACAACAACCCAGTAAACAAGCTGCCATGACATGGCTGACTCTCTACTTTTTTCATTCCATTTCTCCCTTGAGCTGGACAACAGCACCTCCTAACAAGGGAGAGGCATTGTGCTACTTGAGACACCTCGGACACCTCATACAAGCTCCACATGCAAAATGATGTGCCAGTAATTATTCTGCCAAGACAACCCCAAAGAGAAGCACTTTTGTTTTAAGATCCAGCAGTGGTTCTTTTTGGAGTCGTCTGAGAGAAACCTTTTCACTCTACTGCTTCAAAATCCAGGTGTTGCTCTTGTCCAATATAACAGCCCCAACAAGAAGCACTTGCTCATTTGAACTGACAGGCCAGTGCTCCAGTTTGGGTCACCTACAAAATCCTCCTGTACACCTTCAAATCCATCCATAACCTGGCTCCTCCATACCTCTCTGACCTCCTTCATGTCCACACCCCGTCTCGCTCCCTCAGATCCTCCTCCTCCCTCCACCTCACTGTACCCCCTGCCCGTCTCAGCACTATGGGGAGCAGGGCCTTCAGCCGCTCTGCTCCCCAGCTCTGGAACTCACTGCCCCCGGATCTCCGTAACTCTGCCACCCTCCCCATCTTCAAATCCAAACTCAAAACTCATCTGTTTCACAATACATACTGTTTTTAACTGCTCCCTATTGTCCCTTATTCTATTGCTTTTATGTTGTTGTTTTTAACTTTATTTTGTTTTTATGTGTTTTTCTTTTACACTTTGTAAGGCGACCTTGGGTATCTCGTGAAATAAAATGTATTATTATTATTATTATTATGATACAGACTAGGGTTGTCATGATAATAATCCTGAAACCAAAGAAAATATTCCATACTTGATACCATTGTCAATACTGTGGCATAAATAATGAAAAACCGTAAAAAAGGCGTTCACAATGTTTATTCAACACAATATAACAAACAAAACCCTGGGTACATAATCAATTACATAGAATAATTAAATAATCAGAAAACAAAAACTATGACACCATAAAAGAAAACAGCAGTTACGCAATCATGACACAATTGTAATGTAATATTCTCAACTACACTACGTGGCTGAAATTGGAAAGTGCACAAATTTATCAAAAGGAAAACTGAAATTGAAAAGTGCATAAGGGTTCACTTCAGTCTACGAATTACTGTTTAGGTTTTTGTCTCACTGGTCTGAAATTTCTTTGCTGTTTGAAGATTCTTTGCAATAAAAACAAGCACGTCAATGTGCTCCTCTGTGATTCTTTGCCTTCTGGGTTTGAGCCCTGTCATCAAAATACACCATCTGAGGGACAACGTGAAGCAGCTAAGCACAGATGTTTCTTGGCAAGTCGAGCAAGAGGAGGAAAGGTGATCTGGTGTTTTCTGCCATGTTAAGGGGTCCTTCTCAGCACTCAGCTCAGCCATGGTTACATACAATGTCAGTTCATTTCTGAAGCTGCACTCTGGATCAACATCTGCAGATGCTGCTGCTGATGTTTCTCCTCCATGTTTCTTTTTCTCTCCCTGGATGTTTGACAGAAGTCCCTTAGATCTGTTTTTGACTTATTTGGCGGTGTAGTCTGGGTTGAAGGTGAAGTTTGCAAACCCTCTGACCTCTGAGTCTGCAGACTTGGTACATTTTCCACAAGATATTGTTTCACCTCTTCTTTAAGCGTGGTAGAGCTCTCCCTTTATCTGGGGTCAAGAAAGGTGGCCGTTCTCATATCTGTGCTCCAGATCGTTTCATATTTTTGCTTTCGTCTGGTGTTCTAGGTTATGGCTTCCATCCTCCTCGGTCGTTGTGGAAAATATCTCCCAGGTTAAGGGCTTTTCCCCAATAAGAGCAGCAGTAAAGGAGCTCATTGGACTAAGTACCAGTTTTATAGCTTCAAGAATGGTGATGTCTGAGTCCTTAGGCATTATAATGTTGCCAAGACAACCCCAAAGAGAAACACTTTTGTTGAAAGAATCAGCAATGGTTCTTTTTGGGTCATCTGAGAGGAACCTTTTCACCCTACTGCTTCCAAATCCTGGCGTTGTTTGTGTCCAATATAACAGCCCCAACAAGAAGCACTTGCTGATTTGAACTGACAGGCCAGTGCTCCAGTTTGGGTCATGATACAGACTTGAGATAAATACAAGGATTGTTGACCATGGATGGTCATGTCTTTCACTCCTCAGCAACAGTTCCCCAACAAGTAGCACTTACTGCAGTCAGATATCAAGTGAGTGCATGTGTTTGGGAACTGCAGCTGACAAAATATGTGAACAATAACAGAAGGAAACATAGTGAGTTGTTTTTGTTTAACAGCCTATATCACATAACACGCAAAGCCCACAACTAGACAACCCCAAAGAGAAGCACTTGTGAACACAGCAAACACCAGTGTCTCTGTTTGAGGTGGTCTGGTTGTGCCACTATGCCTTTAGACCCAATCTAATGCATTGCCAGCTGCCATGTGCAACCGTCCCAACAAGAAGCACTTAATGCATGAGGTCAAGTCAGTGCGCAAGTTGGGTCAGTCGACTGGCCTGCACTTCTTTTTTGTGTCCTATTAAAGTCTCTTGAGCAGGTTTGCTGGACATCCTCTGACTTCAGATCCTGGAGACTTTGATGTGGCCTGAGTTAAAAAATGTGACTCCCACAAGTTTTTATGCTGCCATCATGCCGTCTCAGTTTCAATGCTTTTGATGGTTGCCCAAACAACTCTTCAAAAAGTTGTAGCCATTGTAACCCATATTCACATGAGGGTCTTCTTGTTCAAACCTGGTCTACAGCAGAATAAACAAACAAGAATAGAGTGGGAAGCTAAGAATCGCATTTTTAGAAACCACATTTACAAGGGACAAGATATGTTCTCACAGCAAACTAATGAAAAATCCCTGTGACACCATTTCATGTTTGGCCAACAGCGATGTCCAACTGTCCCAACATGAAGCACTTGCTGCATGCAGAGAGGTCAAGTCTGTGCTCAAATTGGGTTGGTCAACCCTTCACTTCTTCTTACATCTGTCCTCTTGAAGGTTACTGTGCAGTTTTGCTGGACATCCTCCAACTTGAGTCCCTGGAGCCTTGAATGTGGCCTATTGCCTTTATTTTTTATGCTGCCACCATGCTATAAACTCCTCCTTCCTGGTCTTGCTCAATGCTCTTGATGGTTGTGCAAAAAAAACAAATTTTCAAGCAGTACTTAAGAAAATGGCCCATAAACAAGTCTCCATTTGCATCTTTGGCGGGGCAACTTTTGTCTGATGCAACCCCTGGTCACACGAGGGCCTCCTTCATCCACTTCAATACTCAGCAAAATAAACACTTAAAATAGATCTGGCAGCTATAATTTCCTCTTTTTTAGAAACCACATTCACAAGGTCCCAAAGTCAGTGTTCATGTTAGGGTCACAGAACAGACAAGGTGTGTTTGGTGTTTATTTGGTTGGACACTGGCATAGCTGTACTTCACTTTCTATCCTTACGAATTATGGAGTTCCACACAGCTTCATCCACAGATTTAGGTCTGGTTGCACCATGCTTCCAGCAGACCTAATCTATACACTTGCCAGTAACTTTTCCTGTCAAACAACCCCAAAGAGAATCACTTTTGTTGAAAGATTCAACAGTGGTTGAAGTGGTTTGGATTCACCTGAGAGAAACTATTTTACTGTACTGCTTCCAAATCCAGGTATTTTGTGTTTGTTGTCAGTTGACACACAGACAATCATGTATTTAACTCCCGCTCAGCAACAGTACCCCAACAAGTAGCACTTACTATTTGTCAAATATCAAGTGAGTGCATGTGTTTGGGATATGCTGCTGACAATGACAGAAGTCTTTCCTTAAAATCATCAAGTTCCACACAGCTTCATCCTCGGATTAAGGTTTAGTCGAACAATGCTTCCAGCCGACTCCATGTAAGGGTCAGAGAACAGACCAGGTGTGTATGGTGAAAAGCACTTGCTCATTTCAACTGACAGGCCAGTGCTCCAGTTTGGGTCATAATACGGACTTGAGACAATGACAAAGATAAATGTCAGTCACTAAAGAGATGATCATGTCTTTCACTTCTGCTCAGCAACAGTTCCCCAACAAGTAGCACTTACTGCAGTCAGATATCAAGTGAGTGCATGTGTTTGGGAAATGCTGCTGACAAAATGGATGAACTTTTATTGAGGTGAACAAAGCTAGGTGGTATTTTTGTTTGGCAGTCTGTATCACATAACATGCTAAACCCACAACTAGACAACCCCAAAGAGAAGCACTTGTGAACACAGCAAACACCAGTGTCTCTGTTTGAGGTGGTCTGGTTGTTTCATGGCACCTTTTTACTACATTTCATGTTTGTCCACATGACAACTGCCATGTAGAACCGCCCCAACAAGAAGCACTTACCACATGCAAAGAGGTCAAGTCTGTGCTCAAGTTGGGTCAGTCAACTGGCCTGCACCTCTTCTTACTTGAGTCCTGTTGAAATCTCTTGAGTTGTTTTGCTGGACAATCTTCTGACTTGAGTTCTTGGAACTGTTGATGTGGTTAAGTTCAATGACTTCTCCCTCTTAGTTTTAATGCTGCCACCATGCTATAAACTCATCCTGTGGTCTTGCAGTTTCAATGCTGTTGACAGTTGCCCAGAACAAATGATCAAGTAGTGTTACAGAAAATGAATCTGTGGATATTCTCAGTCATCCAGGTCAAGATAAACCACAAACAAGCCAAAAATTTGTCAACTGGACCAACCTCATGTGAGTACAAGACGTAGCATCTCTCATCCAGTAAACTTCATCAGTTGTTTGGTGTGGAGAACTAGATTTTTATACAGCTGGTGGTAAAACAAGCGGGACCCGAATCCAATTCACTCCTTAGGTGTTTGTGTGAGTCGTTAGCCCTGGTGGGCAGTCATTCCCCCTCCTGTCCCTCTTATAAGAGTTGTAGGGTCACCTGACTGCAGGTGTGAAAGATGGCTGCACCTCCTTGGGAGGGGTCTCACATTAAGAAAATGGTCCATAACCAAGTCTTCATTTGCATCTGTGGCGGGGCAATCTTTGTCTGATGTAACACCTAGTCACATGAGGGACTTATTCATGCTTTCAGCCTCTTTTATGTGTTGCATGTTTTCATTATCACAGCAACAACAAGAAGCACTTGCTCATTTCAACTGACAGGCCAGTGCTCCAGTTTGGGTCATGATACCAACTAGATAATTATGCAGATAATAGCCCAGATAATTATGCGGGATTATTTCATCAATAAACAGATGATCATGTCTGTCACACATGCCCAGCAACAGTACCCCAACAAGTAGCACTTACTGCAGTCAAGTATCAAGTGAGTGCCAGGAGGCTGGTGGCAAAACAAGTGGTCATGTGACCCCTGAAAGTATTAGTGTCAGTCGTTAGCCCTGATGGGCAGCTGGTCGCCTAACGGCCCTCTTTTGAGAGTTGCTAGGGTCCTCTGACTGGAGGTGTGAAAGATGGCTGCACCTCCTTGGGAGAGCTCTCACATCAAAATTGGCCCATAACCAAGTCTTCATTTGCGTCTTTGGTGGGGCAATCTTGGTATTTTTGTTTGGCAGCCTGTACCTCATAACATGCTAAACCCACAGCAAGACAACCCCAAAGAGAAGCACTTGTGAACACAACAGTCATCAGTGTCTGTGTTTGAGGTGGTCTGGTTGTAAGCTGTGAGCTGTGCTTCTCTGTTCCTAATTGCAAACAATGAAGTTCTGCACAGCTGCTCCAGTTTGGGTCATGATACAGACTTAAGAAAATAACAAGGATTGTTTTCTGTTGACAACCAGATGATCATGTCTTTTCTCCTGCTCAGCAACAGTACCCCAACAAGTAGCACTTACTGCAGTCAGATATAAAGTGAGTGTTTGTGTTTGGGAAATGCTGCTGACAAAGTGGTCTGTCACGACAAGACAAAGGGAGCTGGTTTTTGTTGGCAGCCTATATCACATAACATGCAAAACCCACAGCAAGACAACCCCAAAGAGAAGCACTTGTGATCACAGCAAACACCAGTGTCTCTGTTTGAGGTGGTCTGGTTGTGCATCTTTTGATTTCATTTCATGTTTGACATGACAACTGCCATGTGGAACTGTCCCAACAAGAAGCACTCACCACATGCAGGAGGTTAAGTCTGAGCTCAAGATTTGTCAGTGAACTTGCCTGCACTTCTTCCATGGGTCCTATTGAAGTCTCTTGAGTTGTTTTGCTGGACATCTTCTGACTTGAGTTTCTGGAGCCATTTATGTCATCTGTGTCGGCCCATCCTGTCCCTCTTGGTTCTTATGCTGCCACCATGCTTTAAACTCCTCCTTCCTGGTCTTACAGTTTCAACGTCTTGATGGTTGCCCAAAACAATTGGTCAAGCAGTACTTAAGAAAATGGCCCATAACCAAGTACCCATTTGCATCTCTAGAGAGGCAATCTTTGACCATCGTACCCCCCCGTCACATGAGGGTCTTCTTCCTCCACTTTGATTCACAGCAAAATGAACACATGAGATAAAAGTGGGCAGCTGTTTTCGAGAAAACACATTCATCGTGGGCGACATATGTTCTCACAACAAAGTCCTCAAAACCCACTGTGGTCAGCAAAACTACCCCAACAAGGGCACTAACTGCAATCTACCTTCAAGTCAGTGTTCATGTTAGGGTCACAGTACAGACCAGTACAAAGCAGGTTAAGTGAAAACTCTGGGTCTATTAACACTGATATGAGGGAAACTCTGAGTTTTCCATTTCACAAAGCAATTTAACTCAAAAAGAGAATGAGGGGTAACTCAGGGTCACATTACAGACCAAGGGTTGAGTGATTGGTGTTTCTCTGTTTATATGGTTGGACACTGGCAGAGCTGTGCTTCTCTGCCTGTCCTTAGAAATTATGGAGTTCTGCACAGTTTCCTCCACAGGTCAGAGTTTAGTGCACAATGCATCCAGCAGAATTTATCCACCTTTCAGTATTTCTGCCGCCAAGACAACCCCACAGTGAAGCACTTTTGTTGAAAGATTCAGCAGTGGTTCTTTTAGGAGTTATCTGGGAGAAACTTTTTCACTGTACTGCTTCCAAAATCCTGGTGTTGCTCTTGTCCAAATAACAGCCCCAACAAGAAGCACTTGCCCATTTCAACTGACAGGCCAGTGCTCCAGTTTGGGTCACAATACAGACTGAGGATATTTGAAAGAACCGTTGTTTGTTGACAAACAGATGATCATGTCTTTCACTCCTGCTCAGCAACAGTACCCTAACAAGTAGCACTTACTGTAGTCAGATATCAAGTGAGTGCTTGTGTTTGGGAAATGCTGCTGAAAAAATTGGATGAACTGTAACAGATGGAATCAAACAGAGCTGGTATTTTCTGAATGGCAGCCTGTACCACATAACATGCTAAATCCACAGCAAGACAACCCCAAAGAGAAGCACTTGTGAACACAGCAAACACCAGTGTCTCTGTTTGAGGTGGTCTGGTTGTGTCATGGCACCTTTTTGGCTCCATTTCGTGATTGACCACATGGCAACGGCCATGTGGAAGTGTCCCAACAAGAAGCACTTACCATATGCAAAGAGGTCAAGTCTGTGCTCAAGTTGGGTCAGTCAACTGGCCTGTACTTCTTCTTACTCGTCCTATTGACGACCCTTGATCAGTTCCGTTGGCCAGCCCCTGACTTGAGTACCTGGAACCATCAATGTGGTCTAAGTTCCATGTCTTGTACCCTTTGGTTTTTATGCTGCCACTGTGCCTTAACCTTATCCTTCCCATTCCTACAGTTTCAATGCTCTTGATGGATTGCCCAGAACAATTGCTCAAGCAGTACTTAAAAAATGAACCTGTGGATACACAAGTCATCAAGGTCATGCTAAATCACAAACAAGCCAAAAATTTGTTAACTGGACCAACCTTGTGTTGGTACAAGTCCTATTATCTTTCTTGCTTCTTTAATTCTCAAAGTCTGGGGTGGAGAACTAGATATTTAAACACCAGGAGGCTGGTGGCAAAACAAGTGGTCATGTGACCCCAAACCATAGACTCTGTAAGTATTAGTGTCAGTCGTTAGCCCTGATGGGCAGCTGGTCGCCTAACGGCCCTCTTTTGAGAGTTGCTAGGGTCCTCTGACTGAAGGTGTGAAAGATGGCTGCAGATCCTTGGGAGGGCTCTCACATCAAGAAAATGGCCCATAACCAAGTCTCCATTTGCACCTTTGGTGGGGCAATCTTTGTCTGATGTTACATCTAGTCACATGAGGGCCTTCTTCCTGCACTTTAATCCACAGCAAAATAAAAACTTCAGGTGAGATCTGGCAGCTAAGGTTTGCTGCTTTTGAGAAACCACATTCACAAGGTAAGCGATATGTTCTCACAACAAAGTTCCTAAAAACCTTCTGTGGTCAGCAAAATGACCCCAACAAAAAGCACTTACTGCAACCAACCATCAAGTCAGTGTTCCAGTTAGGGTCACAGTACAGACCAGGTGTGTATGGTGTTACTTTGGTTGGAGTACAGACAAAGCTGTACTTCCATGAAAATCCTTCTGAATTTTGAAGTTCCTCACAGCTTAAACCACAGGTCACAGTTTGGTTGTGCCGTGCTTCCAACAGACTTTAACACGCTGCCTGACAGTAATATTCCTGCCAAAACAACCCCAAAGAGAAGCACTTTTGATGGAAGAATCAGCAGTGGTTCTTTTTGGAGTTGTCTGAGAGAAACCTTTTCACTTCACTGCTTCCAAATCCTGGTGTTGCTCTTGTCCAATATGACAGCCCCAACAAGAAGCACTTGCTCATTTCAAACTGACAGACCAGTGCTCCAGTTAAGGTCATGATACAGACTTGAGATGATAACAAAAATTGTTGCCAATCAACAAAGAGATGATCATGTCTTTCACTTCTGCTCAGCAACAGTTCCCCAACAAGTAGCACTTACTGCAGTCAGATATCAAGTGAGTGCATGTGTTTGGGAAATGCTGCTGCCAAAATGGATGAACTTTAATTGAGGTGAACAAAGCAAGGTGGTATTTTTGTTTGACAGCCTTAGCCACATAACATGCTTAACCCACAACAAGACAACCCCAAAGAGAAGCACTTGTGAACACAGCAAACACCAGTGTCTCTGTTTGAGGTGGTCTGGTTGTTTAATGGTGCCTTTTTACTCCATTTTATGTTGGACCACATGACAACTGCCATGTGGAACTGTCCCAACAAGAAGCACATTCCACATGCAAAGAGGTCAAGTCTGAGCTCAAGTTGGGTCCGTCAACTGGCCTGCACTTCTTCTTACTTCTGTCCTGTTGAAATCTCTTGAGTTGTTTTGCTGGACATCTTCTGACTTGAGTTCTTGGAACTGTTGATGTGGTTAAGTTCAATGACTTCTCCCTCTTAGTTTTAATGCTGCCACCATGCTATAAACTCATCCTTTCTGATCTTGCAGTTTCAATGCTCTTCACAGTTGCCCAGAACAAATGATCAAGCAGTGCTTCAGAAAATTAATCTGTGGATATTCTCAGTCATCCAGGTCAAGATAAACCACAAACAAGCCAAAATCATATAAACTGGACCAACCTCATGTGGGTACAAGACGTGGTATCTCTCATCCAGTAAACTTCTTCAGTTGTTTGGTGTGGAGAACTAGATTTTTATACAGCTGGTGGCAAAACAAGGGGGACCCAAAACCAACTCACTCCTTAGGTGTTTGTGTGAGTCGTTAGCCCTGATGGGCAGTCGTTCCCCCTCCTGTCCCTCTTATGAGAGTTGTAGGGTCACCTGACTGCAGGTGTGGAAGATGGCTGCACCTCCTTGGGAGGGCTCTCACTTTAAGAAAATGGCCCATAACCAAGTCTTCATTTGCATCTTTGATGGGGCAATCTTTGTCTAATGTAACACCTAGTCACATGACATCATTTTTCATGCGTTCAGTGTCTTCTATGTGTGTTGCACGTGTTCACTATCACAGCCACAACAGGAAGCACTTTCTCATTTCAACTGACAGGCCAGTGCTCCAGTTTGGGTCATGATATGGACTGGAGATAATTATGCAGGATTATTTCATCAATTAACAGATGATCATGTCTGTCACACATGCCCAGCAACAGTACCCCAACAAGTAGCACTTACTGCAGTCAAATATCAAGTGAGTGCATGTGTTTTGGTATGATGATGCTGACAAAATGGACATTGAGAAGTAAACAAACGAAACTGACATTTTCTGTTTGGAAGCCTCTACCACATAAAATGCAAATCACACACCAAAACATCCCCAAAGAGAAGCACTTGTGAACACAGCAATCATTAGTGTTTCTGTTTGAGGTGGTCTGGTTGTGAGCTGTGCTTCTCTGTTCCTAATTGCAAACAATGAAGTTCTGCACAGCTGCTCCAGTTTGGGTCATGATACAGACTTAAGAAAATACCATGGATTGTTTTCCGTTGGGAGACCAGATGATCAAGTCTTTTCTCCTGCTCAGCAACAGTACCCCAACAAGTAGCACTTACTGCAGTCAGATATCAAGTGAGTGCATGTGTTTGGGAAATGCTGCTGACAAAGTGGTCTGTCATGACAAGACAAAGTGAGCTGGTTTTTGTTTGGCAGCCTATGTTACATAACATGCAATACCGACAGCAAGACAACCCCAAAGAGAAGCACTTGTGAACACAGCAAACACCAGTGTCTCTGTTTGAGGTGGTCTGGTTGTGCATCTTTTGATTTCATTTCATGTTTGACATGACAACTGCCATGTGGAACTGTCCCAACAAGAAGCACTTTCCACATGCAAAGAGGTCAAGTCTGAGCTCAAGTTTTGTCAGTTAACTGGCCTGCACTTCTTCCATGGGTCCTATTGAAGTCTCTTGAGTTGTTTTGCTGGACATCTTCTGACTTGAGTTTCTGGAGCCATTGATGTTATCTGTGTCTGCTCATACTTTCCCTCTTGTTTTTTATGCTGCCACCATGCTTTAAACTCCTCCTTCCTGGTCTTACAGTTTCAATGCTCTTGATGGTTGCCCAAAACAATTGGTCAAGCAGTACTTAAGAAAATGGCCCATAATCAAGTACCTATTTGCATCTCTAGAGAGGCAATCTTTGACCATCGTACCCCCTAGTCACATGAGGGTCTTCTTCCTTTGATTCACAGCAAAATAAACACAATAGATAAGAGTGGGCAGCTGTTTTTGAGAAAACACATTCACCATGGACAACATGTGTTCTCACAACAAAGTCCTCAAAACCCACTGTGGTCAGTAAAACTACC
The DNA here is from genome assembly GCA_008086565.1 of Thalassoma bifasciatum. NCBI lineage: Eukaryota > Metazoa > Chordata > Actinopteri > Labriformes > Labridae > Thalassoma > Thalassoma bifasciatum. The sequence goes on along the minus strand of RPOG01003193.1, from coordinate 45,260 downwards.
CCAACGTGAAGCACTTACTGAAATCTACCTTCAAGTCAGTGTTCATGTTAGTGTCACAGTACAGACCAGTACAAAACAGGTTTAGTGAAAACTCTGAGTCTATTAACACTGAAATGAGAGAAACTCTGAGTTTCACAAAGCAAGACAACTCAAACAGAGAAAGAGGGGTAACTCAAGCCTTTTTCACAGAGAGAGGTAACTCCAGCTCTGGGGAATTTACTTTAGTAACAGACGCTGTGAAATTATTCTGGTTGGGAGGCTTAGGGACCAACAATGGCACAAAAGTTTGGGCACAACAGCTCTTGGTGAACATTCATGGCTTTCCAGCTGAGCAGCTATCGCCTTCATATAACACATGTGCACTTAACCAGCCACATTGTGCTTTTGTTGCAATAATTAAAACCATGCACTTGTTGAAACTATGTGATATGTGATAGAAGAAAGAACAAAAATGTTCCATTTGCCCTTACACCTATAGTGCTGCCATGCTGAATTTGACCAAAAAGCTGCCACAGGGCTTAAAACTGTCCTATTGAAAACAGAGTAGTGGGAATGATCAAAAGTCAAGTCATCCAATTTCGTAGTACAAAAAGAAATTTACATTGTGCCTTTTTGATTAGACACTCAAAGTTCAGTCAGATAGCTTCTTCTGCAGAGAGAAAGGCAAGAGCCTGAATTTCACCCTCTCTCACCTGCCAGCTTTTCCTGTTGTAGGTTACCCCAAGCACTCCATTTGAGGCTTTCCATACAAGGTCCTCCATGGGGCAAGAAGCAGGGCCATGTACCCCAGTCACTAAGAAAACAGCTTTCAAAATGCACTCATCCCTGGACAACCTTCATAGCAGGGATGGACAACATTGCGCCAGGGCCCAATGTCACACATGCGATGGCCGGGAATCGAACCCGGGTCAACTGCTTGGAAGGCAGCTATGCTCACCACTATACCACCATCGCTCTGCACATCCTGTTCCAGGTCCACAGGAGGCAAAGCTCTGGGTAAAGCACTCTGGAACATAAGTCCAAGCCCTCTGACGACCGCTGTCTTCTGCTGCAAGAACTGACCCCAAGTACCCGGAGTTGCATTTTTCCTCTTGCTGGTGTTTCAACTGGCTCACCACATGTGTCAGTGCTAACAGCATGCACACAGGAAAAAGGTACACACAGCTCAACAGTGAGCTGTAAAGCTTGGAAAGACTCAGTTGCCATCGGGGGTGGCTGGATCTCACAAGCTCAGAGTGTCTGTTGTTGAAGGCTAAGGGTTACAAGAAAAAGCACCAGACCTGCACATGGAGACTTCAATGGATTTCTAGTCCATCGCCTTAACCACTCTACCACAACAACCACTCTGACAGTCTGTGCCTGCTCAACTCCACATCATTTTGCATGTGGAGCTTGTAGTAGGTGTCCAAAGTGCCCCAAAATAGCAGAATGCCTCTCCCTTGTTAGGGGGTGCTTGTGTTGAGCTCAAGAGAGAAATCGCACAGGCATGTCGTGGCAGCTTGTATACTGGGTAGTTGTCTCATGACTAATGAGACACAAAATGCTCTGGTTTTCACTTGTGTTCAGAACTTGACTATCTTTTCCACCAAGCTTACTCACCATGACTGTTTTTACACTCTGTATTTCTATTAAACTTAAATTTAAGAATTTTGGAGTGTGTTTTTAAATCTGTTCTGTGCTGTGTCCTTGGGTGACCTGAAAGGCGCCTTTAAATAAAATGAATTATTTTTATTTTTATTATTATCATCTGTCACCACCTTGGACATGGATGCAGGCAAAGCAGTTGGGCGAGCTCCAGAGCTTTGCCAGAAGGCTGAGAAAAGTGAAAAAATTGAAGTCGGAACTTGTACCTGTTTCTTGGGGTCCACATGCAATTTTGTGGCTCGTTGGTCTAGGGGTATGATTCTCGCTTTGGGTGCGAGAGGTCCTGGGTTCATGTTCCGGATGAGCCCGCAACCCTCACAGCCTCCGTGACCAGGCTGTACTGCATGCAGAAGAAAGGGAGTTAAGTGGTCACTTAATTTTTTCCCTCTTTTATGGAGTTGAAATGTCCCACTCCCTTCCATCTTTGTAACGCCACTGTTTCCGTGCTCTAAAAGAGCATCACTGAGCTCGGCCAGTGTGAACCCCTTCCAAAGAAAGCCACTGCCAGGTCTTAACCTGACCCTTTAGGGTGTTTCAAAAGTGGAGCACGGCTGCCAATGAGAGCACAAGATTTGTGGTCAGTACCTGGGTTGGCCCCCAAGGTGTCCTTGTGTGGACCCTCACCTGCACACCAATGCCCCTCTGGACTTGCCTGTGTCAGACTTGAATGTTAATTTTTCTTTGATTCCTAAAGCTCTTGTGGAAACTGAAGCCTCCTTTTTTTCATTGCGAGCGCCTTCTAATCTTTCATTGGATGGACCACCTTTGTGGCTCGTTGGTCTAGGGGTATGATTCTCGCTTAGGGTGCAATAGCAGTGTTTCATGTGGACTCACCCATTGTGGGCAGTCTGTTTCAGAGCCTACTAGCACACAGACTGCAGATGAATGGAATCCCAGGGAGCCTGAAACTTGTCTCCCATTAACAATGGCACAAAAGGGCACAGCAGCTCTTGGTGACCTTTCATGGCTTTCCAGCTGCGCAGCTATCACCTTCAGATAACACATGTGCACTTAACCAGCCACATTATGCCTTTGATTCAATGGCTTGGGGTCAATTCTCACTTTTTTATCTCCTCACTGAAAACACACTGAAATTCTGGCACGTTGGTCTTAAGGTATGATTTATGCTTTGGGTGCAAGAAGTCCCGGGTTCAAGTCCCTGACGAGCCCACTCCTTACAGGCTTGCCTTAAGTCAGTGGGCCTCATTCACAAAACGTTCGTACGCACAAATTCGTGCCTAAACCATGCGTACGAACATTTGACGCACAAATCTGTGATTCATCAAAGTTTTCTTACCTGAATTTCTTCTTACTTTGCGAACAAATTTAGAACTGCCTCAGACCATGTGAACGCACAAATAATGAATGATCAGACTCTTAAAAACTAAAAACACAGACTCTTCTCACTAAAAACATAACATTTTAAAACTACTTTCAGGAAAATAAAAAAGCCTTAATCAGAATTCATTAATTAAAAATTGCACATTGGCTAAATTTATTAAATGACCATGAAACTGACACATTTTCATCTTCATCATGCTTATAATATTGAATCTGAAATAAAATACTAAGTTAAGGTTAAAAATATGATCATGTGCATATCAGAATGTCACATTATTTTATGTTGATTAAATCATCGACTGCTCTGACAAACAGTTTCATGAAGTTGTACAAACTGAATGAAAACGTAAAATAATTTGCTTCTTCTTATGATTTTGAACATTTTCTGAGTAAATGACGCACACACAGCTCAGCTGTTCACTCAGATTCATTTACCTGTTTGTAAAAATATCCAGCAGCTGTTTTAATGTGTCGTTTATGTTACGGATACACGGTACGATCTCCCTCACAGCACCAGGAGAATCAGCTGATCCTTTATCATCTCTCCGGTCAGGACGAGCGTCTGCAGATGAGTCTCCGGTGAAACACAGAGAGAACGAGCTGTGAGGTTGTCACTGGCAACGCGGACGTAAAGGAAGACTGCTCCTCCTTCTAAACCTCTGAACAGATGTCCTTATATGGATGAATTGAGGCGAGGTTTATGCTAATTTCAGGATGCGGGAACGCGCCTGTCGATTTAGAATGATTCTGATTCACTAATATACGGTGGTGCGAACAAAAACGGCTGGTGCGCACGTGTCATGAATCCGACGGTGATTTTGCGTATTGTCCCATTTTGTGCGGGGAGTGCGAACATTTCGCATTTATTCGTGAATGAGGCCCAGTGTGATGGTGATGATGATGTTGTGTTTGTCCACTTTGCTAACACTTCCCTCACCATTGTCGGCAAACTGTCCTTTTTTTGGGAAGTGACTGCCCTGAGAGTCTTCAGTGTCCTCAGCAGAATCATTCAGTCATGAAAATGCAGCAGAAAATGAAACTCCGAGGTTTTCTTTTCAGTGCTCAAACATTTGCAGACACCAGTGCAATGATATGTCTCTTAAAATGTGTTTCCTTCATTTATACCACTTTCTGTCATTGGATGTACCTGATTTTGGTTTGTCACACACACTGCTCTGCTAACCACAGTGTGTATAATAAGTGCTTCAATGAAACTAAATCGAAAGTATTTCATATGGTTTTATTGTCTCCAACAAGTTATTTGTTAAAACCAAGTCGTGTTGATCAGATATATTCTATTTTCATACTTATATTGAATATATTGCATGTGTACCTGAAATTGTGTCATTATGGGGTAACTGCCCCTTTAAGGGATTGTCTGGTGTTTTCAGTGACATCACCATCATTTTTTTTTTTTTTTTAACTCAATTGAGGCTGAAACAATGGCTGGTTGTAGAGTCAGTATTTGCCAGTATTTATTTCAGTGATAGAATTTATATTTCATATTTTGTGTCGCATTATGTTTGTTGATGGATGTTGTCAAGCTAAACATGTCCACTCTGTCATGGTGAAATATCAATAAATGTGTGTACTTTTCAGAAAATCTAAATATATTTCTTAATCAGCACACAGTCAGCTTGCTAAATGAAAATCTATCATATGTTCATTAAATCCTAACAACAGCAAACAATAATCACCCTGTCAGAAATCCTATGTAATGACATTGTATTTACTCTGAGCTGAAATTGTCAATGACAGGGTGGATATTTTTCTGTGTGCATGTACAATATCAGCTTGTAGTTGATTTATGAAAAGTGTGGTTGCATGAACAATATGCATTTTTAAGAGCATAAAATTGACTAAATGAAATCAATATACAATCCAATGGAAGTTCTTGATGTTTCTCTGAGAGCAGAAACACGGTGAAGAGTAAGCCCCAGGTACAACTTGAGCAACTGTTGTGACAATAAAAAACAACCTGAGACACTGAAGGTAAGCCAATTCCTGTCCTGAACTCCAACTGCTCTGAGACAAAAAGAATGATTTCAGCCCAGTAGAGCAGCCGTGATCGTATAGTGGTTAGTACTCTGTGTTGTGGCCGCAGCAACCCCGGTTCGAATCCGGGTCACGGCAAAGGTGCTCAGCTGGACTGTATATGCAGGCGACTGCTTTATCAGTGTTTAATCAAAGTGGTGGGCATGGGCCAATGACCCTTTTGGTCAGTCCTGGTATGATTTGGCTTGGCTTTTGTCAGTGGCCTTTTTCCACGCAGCCGGACCACTCAGAGCCTTCTGACTTTGTATGGCGTGGGAGTCTAAAGTGGGTCACAAAGGAGGCAGTAGGGGCTAGTGGCGCAATGGATAACGCGTCTGACTACGGATCAGAAGATTCTAGGTTCGACTCCTGGCTAGCTCGTGCCTGATTTTTCCTGCTGAATGACATGTTCCTGGGTCCTGGTGCTTCCCCTGGACAACTGAAGAGAAAAGCTCTGGGACAGTGACACTGACTTTCAGTGTCTGCAGTTTGAGGCCTCTGAGCCCCTCTGTATGGCTTAGTCAGGTTCACTTTGTGGTTTTGTATTTGTTTTTTGGTCAGAAAGGAGCACTCAGGGAGGTCTGCACTGACCAGGGCCTCGGTTGGAGGGGATTTTGAGAAAAATTTACAGCAACAGCAACAACAAGGCCTTTGTGCCAAGTTGCAGAGGAGGAGAAGTGGTGACTCATTCGTGCAGGGAGGTCTGCACTGACCAGGCACTCTGATGGAGAGGATTTTGAGGAAAAATCTACACACACCTAGGTCCTAAGAAAAGTGGTGTCTGATTGACCGTGAGACAACCCAGATCCTGACAACAACCCAGTAAACAAGCTGCCATGACATGCCTGACTCTACTTTTTTCATTTGATTTCAAAATGCTAAATGATGTGCCAGTAATTATTCTGCCAAGACAACCCCAAGGAGAAGCACTTTTGTTATAAAATTCAGCAGTGGATCTTTTTGGAGTCGTCTGAGAGAAACCTTTTCACTTTCCTGCTTCCAAATCCTCTTGTCCTTAATAACAGCCCCAACAAGAAGCACTTGCTGATTTCAACTGACAGGTCAGTGCTCCAGTTCGGGTCATGATACAGACTTGTGATAAATACAAGGATTGTTGACCATGGACGATCATGTCTTTCACTCCTGCTCAGCAACAGTTCCCCAACAAGTAGCACTTACTGCAGTCAGATATCAAGTGAGTGCTTGTGTTTGGGAAATGCTGCTGACAAAATATATGTACAAGAACAGAAGGAAACATAGTGAGTTGTTTTTTGTTCAACAGCCTGTATCACATAACATACAAAACCCACAACAAGACAACCCCAAAGAGAAGCACTTGTGAACACAGCAAACACCAGTGTCTCTGTTTGAGGTGGTCTGGTTGTGCCATGATGCCTTTTGACTCCATCTATTGCCAACTGCCATGTGCAACCGCCCCAACAAGAAGCACTTACTGCATGCAAAGAGGTCAAGTCTGTGCCCAAGTTGGGTCAGTCAACTGGCCTGTACTTCTTATTTGTGTCCTATTGAAGTCTCTTGAGCAGTTTTGCTGAACATCCTCTGACTTGAGTTCCTGGAGCCTTTGATGTGGCCTAAGATCAAAAATGTGACCCCCACTAGGTTTTATGCTGCCACTATGCTTCAAACTCCTCCTTCCTGGTCTTTTTTTCATTGCTTTTGATGGTTGCCCAAACAACTTATCAAGAAATACTTAAGAAAATGGCCCATTGACAAGTCTTCATTTGCATCTTTGGCGTGGCAATCTTTGACCATTGTAACCCATATTCACACGAGGGTCTTCTTGTTCAAACCTGGTCTACAGCAGAATAAACAAACAAGAAAAGAGTGGGAAGCTAAGAATTGCATTTTTAGAAACCACATTTACAAGGGACAAGATATGTTCTCACAGCAAACTAATGAGAACCTTCTGTGTTTGTGCCATGGCGTTTATTGACACCATCTCATGTTTGGCCAACTGCCATGTCCAACCGTCCCAACATGGAGCACTTACTGCATGCAAAGAGGACAAGTCTGTGCTGGCAGCATAAAAACTAAGGGGAAAAAGTTATTGGACTTAGGCCAGATTCAAGGCTCCAGGAACTCAGGTCAGAGGATGTCCAGCAAAACTGCACAGTAGACTTCAATAGGACACAAGTAAGAAGAAGTGTGTGATGCTGATCCTGAGAGAAGGGCTGCATATTTAAAGAAACACAGAGAAAAGTGGCAGTGATGACAGACGGCTAGGGAGGGTGAAGACTTTTGAAGATTTGAGTGAGAGGGAGAAGAGATGCAAGAGAATGTACTGGAGAAGAGCACAACACCAGACCAGAGAAAAAAAGAAAGAGATAAAGAACCAGGTTACTCCACCCCCGAGTCCTGAAGTTGAGCCTCAGATGTCAAGGTAGAAATTTATTGAAAAAAAAAGGTTTCAGCAATAGATGTTATCATGGTGAAAAGAGTAGAGTAAATGATTGTTATCTTTGATTTGTTCAATATGCATTTATGAGCTCAGCAAGAAGGGTGAGGGATGGGGTGATAGTCTGTCTGACATCAAGTGAAAGACCGCAACAATTTTGTCTGCATATGTATCATTTCAGACAACGTAGTGCTGGAAGGAAGACAGTCAAGAGCAGGGTGTCTAAACTATTCAGAGAAATTAATGCTCTGGAGGAAAAACTTGAACAAGAGAAAAGAAAAACTGACAAATTCAGAAAAAGACTTGAAAGACAGCGNTTGTTATCTTTGATTTGTTCAATATGCATTTATGAGCTCAGCAAGAAGGGTGAGGGATGGGGTGATAGTCTGTCTGACATCAAGTGAAAGACCGCAACAATTTTGTCTGCATATGTATCATTTCAGACAACGTAGTGCTGGAAGGAAGACAGTCAAGAGCAGGGTGTCTAAACTATTCAGAGAAATTAATGCTCTGGAGGAAAAACTTGAACAAGAGAAAAGAAAAACTGACAAATTCAGAAAAAGACTTGAAAGACAGCGGCAAGATTTAGAGTCACCCAGAACAAAAATGCAACGCCTGTTAGGAAGGTTGCATGTGCCCAGAGAAGTGCACAAAACGTTTGTGCTCCACCACGCTCTGCTAGACAACAGTCGCACAAAGTACAACTGGACAAAATACAGAAAAACAAGGCAGATCATTGCAACTGCAGTGTCAGGAAAGATCTTGAAAAAATACAAGTTCATGAAAAGAATTCAGAGGAGCCTAGCAATTTCTCGAAAACAACAAAAGCACAGTGTTTCATCCATCATCTTCAGCACAGTTAAGTACACATCCATAGGCTCCAGACTGGTCAAAAACGTTGTGACTTTCTTAACAAAAGATGTGAACAGCCGCTTAACAGCTGGGAAATCTCAAACATTAACAAGAAGGAAGCTCAACAAACAGAAAAGGTTCCTGAATGACACCATGTGAAACTTGCATCGGAAATTCTGCCTTGAGAACCCTGACTGCAACATTTCATTCTCTTTGTTTTGTCGTATGCGGCCCTTCTGGGTGGTCCAACCATCCATTACAGACAGGGAGCCCTGTCCTTGCAGAGTACATGAAAATCTTACTTTTCTTGTAGAAAAACTACATTCTCTCAAACTTGTTAAGAGCACCAACTTGGGAGAAATGGCAGAGTCAATATCCTGTGACTCAAACTCTAAGGACTCCATATACAACGAATGTCCCACCTGCAAAGACAGAGACTTTCAGCTTGCAATTGAGACGGACAGTCAAGCAAGTGTTTTTATCACGCAGTGGACGACTGAGACTGCTTTCAGAGACACGAGGAGCAAGGAAGGTGATAGAGAGAAAGTTCCTGTCAAAATGACTGTGAAGAAAAAGACAGAGACAACTTTGGATGACCTACTACAGCACTTCCAAAAACAACTTAAAAACTTTCGAAGGCACCTCTTCAACATAAAACAGCAATTTTCTTACCACCGTGAACTAAAGAAGAAGAATATGAAATACCATGAGTGCTTAATTCATGTTGATTTTTCAGAGAACTACGCCTGCAAGTATCATTCCGAAATCTAGACGGTTCACTTTGCATCAAACCAGCAGCAAGCCACACTGCAAACGGGAGTTTTACATTTTGGAGGAGTCGAAGAACACGTGCTTTGGGACAATCAGTCCATCAAAGGAGGAAGGTCCTGCAGCAATATGGACACATCTTGATCCAGTTCTCAACCTGGTCAAGACTGCCTATCCAAATGTGACCGTGGCCTATCCAAATGTGACCGTGGCCTATCCAAATGTGACCTTGGCCTACCCAAATGTGACTCTGGCCTATCCAAATGTGACCTTGGCCTATCCAAATGTGACCGTGGCCTGTCCAAATGTGACCGTGGCCTGTCCAAATGTGACCTTGGCCTATCCAAATGTGACCTTGGCCTATCCAAATGTGACCTTGGCCTGTCCAAATGTGACCGTGGTGCATTTTTTCAGTGATGGGCCATGTACTCAGTACAGACAGAAAGGCAATTTCTATTTGTTCTGTTCTAAACTGCAGGAGTATGGATTCCAGGCATGCACCTGGAACTTCTTTGAGGCTTCCCACGCCAAGGGTGCCCCACATGGAGTTGGGGGCCTCCTCAAGAGGACTGCAGATAGACTCGTCAGCCAAGGGGTAGATATACCGAATGCTGGGCTCTTCTTCAAGAAACTAGCGGATGCACAGACCTCAGTTAAACTATTCTATCACATATCATAATGTTCTATCACTGTTTAGCCCAATATAAATATTTAAAAAATCCAAACTTCATGTCCTGTATCATATCATCATATAATTTTGTAATTTTTTTGAAATAATGTTGTATGCTATGCCTTTTATATCTTTGTACCTTGCACCTGGATACTATGATTTCCTAAAAATATGCAGAGGGGGTGGGGGGTTGAGGTGGTTCATTGTTGCTCCAAGACTGTTCTCTAAGAATGAACCTCAGTCCTGTGAAGGGGACTGAGAGATCACATCTAACAAGGATGTGAGCTCAGGTGAGAAATACACTCACAAGTGACTTCCTCAGGTGTGCACTGGTCCCATGGTGTAATGGTTAGCACTCTGGACTTTGAATCCAGTGATCCGAGTTCAAATCTCGGTGGGACCTTTGATGAAGCTTGTGCATGTGTGTGGAGTTTCCTGATTGAGTGACGGTCAGTGATCTCAGCATGTTGTTATCATTCACAGAACAAAGACTCCTGCTAAGATTTTTAATAACACTGTACCTTCCACCTGGTTGGAGAATGTTTTTACTGCAGCTTTATGTCCGTCCCAAGGCTCCTCCTCAATTCTCATCAATGAGCACTGCAATGGTCCCTGGAAGTAACAACACAACAGCAGTACAGTACAGTACAGTACAGTACAGTTTCTACCCATGGGGAACTGTTGCAAGGGAGGCTGTTGCGAAGCACTCTGGGTAGTGGCACACACTTGTGTGGTGATTCACAGCATACACTCCATCACTGGTGACTCTTGGCCTGAGGAAAACTTTAACCCAACAGTTGCAGACTCAAACAGGCAAACATTGGCTGTGACTCTGCTTATTCTGGCCCAGAAGACTGCTGTCCATCATCTGTCCTTCTGCCCATTTAGCCCAGACAGCACTCCTGGTTAGTGTAGTGGACGGTCTATCCACCTGTCACTCAGAAGA
>RPOG01003193.1:5900-24580 GCA_008086565.1 Thalassoma bifasciatum | reverse complement strand
AAACTTAAAATTATATGAAACTAACTGACCCCAAAACAGAGAGAAAACCTTGATGTCTACAACACACTGACTACTTGATACAACAAAAACCATATCATCAAGTATAAAAATATAATATTTCAATAAACTTTGAGCTGGTATTTCATAACTATCTGTCACCACATTGGACATGGATGCTGGTCCCAACCAGGTTAGTTTCACAGCGTCTGTTGCTACGGTGACTGACCAAGAGCTGGAGTTTCCTCTCTCTGTGAAAAAGGCTTGAGTTACCCCTCTTTCTCTGTTTGAGTTATCTCGCTTTGTGAAACGGAAAACTCAGAGTTTCCCTTATTTCAGGGTTAATAGACTCAGAGTTTTCACTAAACCTGCTTTGTGAAACAGACCCCTGGTCTGTACTGTGACCCTAACATGAACACTGACCTGAAGGACATATCTTGTTCCTGGTGACTGTGTTTACTCAAAAACAGCAAATTTTATCTGCCCACTCTCATCATATGTGTTTATTTTGCTGTGGATCAAAGTGGAGGAAGAAGACCCTCATGTGACTAGGTGTTACATCAGACAAAGATTGCCTCACTGAAGATGCAAATGCAGACTTGGTTATGGGCCATTTTCTGAAGTACTGCTTGAACAATTGTTTTGGGCAACCATCAAGAGCCCCCTCCCGGCCCTCTTTCGATCAGGGAGGGGCCAAGAGGGGGAACAACTGCCCATCAGGGCTAACGACTCACACTAACACCTAAGAAGTCTATTGGTTTGGGGTCACATGACCACTTGTTTTGCCACCAGCCTCCTGGTGTATAAATATCTAGTACTCAACACCAGACTTTCAGGACTGAAGAAGCTTCATGGATGAGAGGTGATACATTTTCTACTAACATGAGGTTGGTCCAGTTGACATGTTTTTGGCTTGGTTGTGATTTATCTTGACCTGGATGACTGAGAATATCCACAGGTTCATTTTCTTAAGTACTGCTTGAACAACTCTTGTGGGCAACTGTCAAGAGCATTTAAAATTTTTTGACCAGGTCTGATGAGTTTACAACATGGTGGCAGCATAAAAACTAAGGGGGATAAGTTATTGAACTTAAACCACGTCAACAGCTCCAGGAACTCAAGTCTGAGGATGTCCAGCAAAACTGCTAAAGAGACTTCAACAGGACACAAGCAGGAAGAAGTGCAGGCCAGTTTTTTTTTTCTCTTTTTAAATTAGTATTATTTTTTAAATGTATTGTTTTCTCAATTTTTTAAAAACACAAAACTCAAACTTGACTCCTCCCCCTTGGCTCTGTTCCAGCATCAGCGCATGTGCACTGTTGCACGTGAACACACTCACCATATTGATTAATGTCATATGTCAGGTGGAGACAACGTGGGATCTCGGCCTGGTAAAGAGTGCAGACAACATCTTCACCATCATTGCTGCACTTGCTACTCCCTCCACTGGTGAAATAAAAGTTTTATTAGTTGTAAAAGTTGTCTTCTGTGTCACTGTTTTGTTTACATTACTTTGCAGACTCGTGTAACACGATGAACATGGGTAGGAAATAGGAATAGAAGACGTCATGTAATCTGCAAGCAGCTCATACCCAAAACTGGGGATCACATGGAATTCTTTCAATAGCAATTCCAGCTTTTGTGTAGATGACAGAATCACACCACTGAGCGCCAGTAATGGCCATTTGTCCCTGCACTTGGTAGCAGTACTCGTGTTTGAGTTTTAGGGCCCCATCATGCAATCTGCTCATGAACTTTTCAGATTTTGCTGCCTCAGTTAGGGATTTGTCTCTTGCACTTTATGAGCATTTCACCTCGATGACTCCCCAATTGATAACATCTGTGTTATCATAACAAACTGTCAGGAGTGGCAGCTAGGATGGGTTCTTCTGGGCTGATGTACAACCCACATTCATGTACTCTGACATGTCTTCTTTCTGCAAGTCCTTTGTACATTTGAATGGCAACACTTTCATTTTCTTTTCCCCGAGTAAACATTTTTTTCTGAAAATCTGTGGGTGGCTTTGGATGAAGGAGGTCACGTGCAACAAGCTCTGGTCAGCTCATTTTCTTGCAGATTCTCCCAAAATTTGAAGCTGTTAGTCTTGAGTACTTTAGCTGAAACCATTTGGGACAATCAGCTTGTTGTTTTGTTTCATTCTGAAGTTTATTTGCCTGATCATATGTCACAGAGAGTGGATCTATATAAAGTTTATGTTGAGCTGAGATCTCTTGATGATCCTCAACTTTTCTTGCCACACGACTAACTGCGCATGCGCCAAAAATATGTCAACAAAGATCCTCCTATTGGTCAGTGATGCAGATAAACTTAGTGAACTCATAGAAAGAAGTAGTCACAAAACTAGACATCCATATTTGTCCACACAGTCTAGTGTCCAGAGGTACCATTGGACGAGCAATCCGACAAACTTCGACGTCGACAAACTAAATTGACTGTCTGTCAACTACTCCTCGACCTAAACTCGGTCCCTGTTCCCACACTTTATCCTGTTCCTGTGCAAAAACCAAAAGAGATAGCAGAGAAACAGGTTCCTGATGACCTTCCCAAGGCTCAGAAGTATCTATTGATGTAAATTTCATGTCTGTGGAGCCACAGGTTTTACCAGAAATTTGAGTTAAAAAAGTGTAACTTTTTCTTCATCTCTCAGAAAGTCCCTTGAGATTTAACATTANAAACAATCACTTGAGTATCTTTCTTCATCAGTGTTTTGATCTGTAGGTATAAACAGGTGTGTCAGATCACAGGTCTCCATGGTAACCTGCTCGTTAGGCTGTTTGAAGCTGCAGCTGTTTGATTTAACTGACAGACAGTTGATGAGGAGCTGGATTTGAGCCAGGGACAAGGGTGTGAATATCCTGTTCCTGTGCAAAAACCAAAAGAGATAGCAGAGAAACAGGTTCCTGATGACCTTCCCAAGGCTCAGAAGTATCTATTGATGTAAATTTCATGTCTGTGGAGCCACAGGTTTTACCAGAAATTTGAGTTAAAAAAGTGTAACTTTTTCTTCATCTCTCAGAAAGTTCCTTGAGATTTAACATTAGAGCAGATGGGGACAGATGATGACTTTCTGTGACAGTTAGCAACATACTAGCTTTGTTCTCTGTCCTGTTGGTGTCAGAGGTCATTAATCAGAAGCAGAACAAGATTACCTACGTTTTGAGCCCACATTTGAGTATGTGGAGTGAAATTTGTGGCCCCTAGGCCTGTTTATCCAAAAAGTTTCCAGGTGATTTCTCTCCTGGTCCACACTCTAAAATTCAAATCCTCACTCTACAGTTTGAACATTCCACCACATACACACCAATGTTAAACTGCTGCAAGGGCTGATCAACTTCATGACCTTTGAAGGAGTTTTGTGAAGAAACTGTAAATGTTAGGAAGAGGCTGAAACATACTGAAGAAAGCCAAACGATGGCTGAACATTTTGCAGGTTGAATGAAATTTCTGGCTGAAAGTATGACTGAATGAGAAGGGTCTGAATGAGGCTGAAGAAATTCCCTGAATGATTCAAAATCTGAAAGTTCTACAGTCATTCTCTATGCGTGTGAAAATGATGAAAAAAGTGAAATATCTCTGAAAGTATAAGTTTTATCTGTCTGAAAAGTCCTGAATGAGCCGGTCGTTTTGAAGTTTGAACGGTGAAAACCGCAACTTTAAACATCTTCTTCACTTATTTTTTTCACCCGCCTTCTTCTTCTTCTTTGAAAAAACTGTGTCTTCTTGTATTTGACACTTTCGGAAGACGTAGGTGTCGTTATTTTCCTCTTTATACTTGTGGTCACAACTATGATTCTCTCTTACTGTCTGTCAATCAATCAATCAATCAATCAATCAATCAATCAATCAAGGACTAACAATCTGCTGTATTGATTGAATGAAGATTCCTGAGGAGCTCCCTGACCTTTGACCCTGTCTGGGTCAGGTGGTCATCTCATGCTCAGACTGATGTGGACTCAGGAGAAAGCTATCAGTCTCCAAACAGCCTGAATGACATCTGAGTCAATAATGAGTCATTTCAGTCGATGAAGTCCTGATGCATTTTGTATTTTACTGGACAGAATGTTTGACTCTTGAAACTGAAAGAGACTCAGCGACCAACAGTTCTGTCCATCTGANTGTGAAAGCCTTCTGCATCCACAGCAATAAAAGGAGAAATATGAACACCAGTGTTGATACTAAGAGAGAATGACAGACAGTTAGTTAGTTAGTTAGTTAGTTAGTTAGTTAGTTAGTTGGACTAACAATCTGCTGTATTGATTGAATGAAGATTCCTGAGGAGCTCCCTGACCTTTGACCCTGTCTGGGTCAGGTGGTCATCTCATGCTCAGACTGATGTGGACTCAGGAGAAAGCTATCAGTCTCCAAACAGCCTGAATGACATCTGAGTCAATAATGAGTCATTTCAGTCGATGAAGTCCTGATGCATTTTGTGTTTTACTGGACAGAATGTTTGACTCTTGAAACTGAAAGAGACTCAGCGACCAACAGTTCTGTCCATCTGAGGATTCTTCACATCTGATGATCTTTAAAATCTGATGAAAATCTGATGACCTTTAAAATCTGATGATATTTAAAATCTGATGATCTATAAAATCTGATGATATTTAAAATCTGATGATCTTTAAAATCTGATGATCTATAAAATCTGATGACCTTTAAAATCTGGTGATCTATAAAATCTGATGACCTTTAAAATCTGGTGATCTATTAAATCTGATGATCTATAAAATCAGATGATCTATAAAATCTGATTATCTTTAAAATCTGATGATCTGTAAAATCTGATGATCTATAAAATCTGATGATCTTTAAAATCTGATGATATTTAAAATCTGATTATCTATAAAATCTGATGATCTATAAAATCTGATGATCTATAAAATCTGATGATCTTTAAAATCTGATGATCTATAAAATCTGATGATCTATAAAATCTGATGATCTTTAAAATCTGATGATCTATAAAAGCTGATGAAATGAAATCAAAGCAGTGAACTGCAGTGGAGTTTTAAACAATAACACTTTACATGCACTCCTGTATTTTTCATGTGTGACAAAAAGGTTATAAACATTAACAGAAACACGCTCAAGTTGTCTCCTCATGTCAACTTTGATATTTTCTCACTGGAGTCAGGTGTGATTTCTATATTAGCAGCACCTGTTACTCACCACAGCTGAGTTTAAACAAGAATCACCTGCTTGAAATGATTTACCCACAATTCTAAAAGGGTGCCAGCAGTTTTGTCCGGCCCAATTTTTTGTGTTTTGTGTAAAATTGCATCCACTTTGTTTTTTTTCTTTTTTGTTTGTTTTTCCAATGCACATCAAGGAAATAAACACATTCATACCAAAAACATTTGTCATTGCAACAATTCCAGGGAGAAATGGTGTATTTTCTGGAAAAAAAAACCCGGGGGGGCAATACTTTCGTCCATGACTGTATGTACTCAAATTATGATACTAAGGAGCTCTGGCAGCATCTAGTGGTTAAAACTGAGACTGCATGTACTGAAACCGCAGTGTCAGGTAGAAATAAGTCAGACAGAATCAATTGGAGTGACTATATTCTAAAACCCCAAAAGAGGACCCCCTTCCTTCTTGGAGATCCTGCAAAAATACTCAAAGATCCTCAAAGACAAAAAAGTAGCTTCATAACCCATATATTTATTTAAAAAACTCCTTTTCTGTTTGAAGGGGAAAATATNTGAAAAAAGTGAAATATCTCTGAAAGTATAAGTTTTATCTGTCTGAAAAGTCCTGAATGAGCCGGTCGTTTTGAAGTTTGAACGGTGAAAACCGGTTGAAATTTGTAGAAGAAGTGAATAAAAAAAGTGGGCGGAAGAAGAAGAAGAAACTTTTTTGACACAGAAGAACATAAACTGTGAAAGCCTTCTGCATCCACAGCAATAAAAGGAGAAATATGAACACCAGTGTTGATACTAAGAGAGAATGACAGACAGTTAGTTAGTTAGTTAGTTAGTTAGTTAGTTAGTTAGTTAGTCAGTTGGACTAACAATCTGCTGTATTGATTGAATGAAGATTCCTGAGGAGCTCCCTGACCTTTGACCCTGTCTGGGTCAGGTGGTCATCTCATGCTCAGACTGATGTGGACTCAGGAGAAAGCTATCAGTCTCCAAACAGCCTGAATGACATCTGAGTCAATAATGAGTCATTTCAGTCAATGAAGTCCTGATGCATTTTGTATTTTACTGGACAGAATGTTTGACTCTTGAAACTGAAAGAGACTCAGCGACCAACAGTTCTGTCCATCTGAGGATTCTTCACATCTGATGATCTATAAAATCTGATGATCTATAAAATCTGATGGTCTATAAAATCTGATGATCTTTAAAATCTGATGATCTTTAAAATCTGATGATCTATAAAATCTGATGATCTTTAAAATCTGATGATCTTTAAAATCTGATGATCTTTAAAATCTGATGATCTATAAAATCTGATGATCTTTAAAAATCTGATGATCTTTAAAATCTGATGAAATGAAATCAAAGCAGTGAACTGCAGTGGAGTTTTAAACAATAACACTTTACATGCACTCCTGTATTTTTCATGTGTGACAAAAAGGTTATAAACATTAACAGAAACACGCTCAAGTTGTCTCCTCATGTCAACTTTGATACTTTCTCACTAGCGTCAGGTGTGATTTCCATATTAGCAGCACCTGTTACTCACCACAGCTGAGTTTAAACAAGAATCACCTGCTTGAAATGATTTACCCACAATTCTAAAAGGGTGCCAACAGTTTTGTCCGGCCCAATTTTTTGTGTTTTGTGTAAAATTGCATCCACTTTGTTTTTTTTCTTTTTTGTTTGTTTTTCCAATGCACATCAAGGAAATAAACACATTCATACCAAAAACATTTGTAAGTGCAACAATTCCAGGGAGAAATGGTGTATTTTCTGAAAAAAAAACCCCGGGGGGGCAATACTTTCGTCCATGACTGTATGTACTCAAATTATGATACTAAGGAGCTCTGGCAGCATCTAGTGGTTAAAACTGAGACTGCATGTACTGAAACCGCAGTGTCAGGTAGAAATAAGTCAGACAGAATCAATTGGAGTGACTATATTCTAAAACCCCAAAAGAGGACCCCCCTCCTTCTTGGAGATCCTGCAAAAATACTCAAAGATCCTCAAAGACAAAAAAGTAGCTTCATAACCCATATATTTATTTAAAAAACTCCTTTTCTGTTTGAAGGGGAAAATATCTGTAATGTAAGCATTAATATGTATAAACGTTACACTCAACTTACAATATGATATGATTTCTGATACTAAGTCCACAATACGATTTTCTCACCATTATTTTAACAGAATAGGCTTTTAGACAAAAAAAAATCTTTTTCGAGAGAGGGTATAACTGCAACACACTGCATATTTTAAAGAAACATATTTAAAGGTGTTGACAATAAGGTAAATTTGCTGCTGCCCCCACCACTTCAACTACTGACCCAGAGACTTTTGGTTCTGATGTATTTACAGCAGAAGATAGTGCAGATTTATTCCTACCAACAAACTTTGATGAAGTTCATATATTTCATAACTTGCACTGCCCCCCCCCCCCCCCCCCCCCCCCGATGGAGTCTTAACTCATGTGCTGATGCAAAATTGATGTATACAGGCAACTGCAATGGACAGCAGAAAATACTTTTTTAAGTTTGAAAGCTGGGGATGCTTGTTTTTTTTCAGGGGAATATACACAAGTGCGTAAACTACAGTTTTCACACAAGAGGCATTTTCCAACCAGGACACAACATAAATAACCCATTTTCCCCAGGTCCCAAGCAGCCAAGAATAAAAGGAAGGAGAACTTATAGAAATTCAGATGATATAATTTATTTGCCAATGAAAAACATACGAAGATTCCCAACAAATAACCAAATGAAAATACCTCAGGGTGACTTTTAACTAAAGCAACTCATAACCAACTCAAACTATCAGCTAAAGTAAATTCTAACCCACAGAAACAAATTACCCTTAGCAGATAATGTTATGAAAATCAAACCACAACTATAACTCAAAAAACAAACAAACTGATGTAACACATGAGAACAAAGGATTCAACAGAAACAACTGACGTATAAGGCTTTTCTTTTTATCAGCAGGCGAGCGGCAGGAGATCAGTCACTGCTGGGAACCCACACTTGCATCCTCACACACACACACACACACACCAAAGCCACGCTGCAAATAACATTGAAGTAAAACAAAATATAATCAAACAATCAAAAAAAAAAAAAGATTCCAACCAAAGTTGTAACAGCTGGAGTGAGAGCGATCTAGATCCTGTTCATCTAGATGAAGATAAGTAAAAACATCATGAGGCTGTTCAAGAGCAGTCATATAAGAACCAGAAGGTCACAGAAGATCAGACAGATGCTGGTCAAATAAAGTCAAACAAGAAACAACACAACTCTCCAAAATAACNAAAAAAAAAAAAGATTCCAACCAAAGTTGTAACAGCTGGAGTGAGAGCGATCTAGATCCTGTTCATCTAGATGAAGATAAGTAAAAACATCATGAGGCTGTTCAAGAGCAGTCATATAAGAACCAGAAGGTCACAGAAGATCAGACAGATGCTGGTCAAATAAAGTCAAACAAGAAACAACACAACTCTCCAAAATAACATTGTCTTCAGTGTGAACATATAAACACAGACACAAAAGACCCTAAAACTGTGTTTAATAAAATGTAGATAAAAGTATTTGTTTCTGTTGTCATGTTTTTTTGTTGTCATTGTCAACATTCATAACAAGAAATGATGAAATAAAAGAAAACATCATTTTTCTTCTCCCTTGTGAGTTTAACATGGAGGTAAAATTATAGTCGTTCTCTCTGTCACTGAGCTTCACTGTCTGTTACATATTTATCACTAACAAAAAAGAGGTCACCATTAAACTCAAAAAGATAAAACATAACTGAAAGACAGTATCATAGCATGTAGATCACATAACAATTATCACTTCATCTACAATAAAACATTCAATCATGTCCTGACAGAATAATTCTAAACCTAAAATAAAGAAGAAAGAAAAGGTTGAAGCTGCCACATAATCATCAGAAAATTCTGCCTTTGATGGGACAAACAGAACACAGAATGATAGCACCTGTGTTCTNTCTGAACAAGCTCTTATTTTAAATATTAATCTGAAGGAATATCACTTCAAACATCAACATAAAGAAAAAGTGCTGTCATGAATTCATGCTCACCGCACAGTTTCAATGTTTGGGTTGGTGTTGACCAGTCGACGCAACATGGAAGTTGATCTATCTGTGATCTTGTTGTGACTCAGGCTGCAAAGAGCAAAGAAACCAAAGTGACACAGAGTAAAGAAGATCATCTCATCTGTTGGTGTGAGCTGTTGATCCTGTTCAAGCACGAAACCCTCATGGATTATCTCCAGGTGTTTATGACAAACACACACCTGACTCCCAGAGTTCATGTAGCAACAAAGAGCAGGCGAACAGGAGCATCGCTTCTTTTCTTCAACTGATAAAAACCTTTTACTGACAGTTTTCACTGCATCAGTCTCAAGAGAGATATTTATTTGAGTGATTTGTTGTTTCTATCTTATTACCTCCATAAAACATTCATCATGCTCCAGCTCAGCTGATGTAAAGGGTTCAAAATGTGTATTAAATGTATAAAAATGCACAGACTGGGAAGAAGGTTAGGTCTTCAGGTCAAACAGCTGTCAAAAAAGGTTCAACATGTTAAAAAGTGATTACAACTACAGCACAGCTGATTTCTGACTTCATGGTTAAAAAAGGACACTGTAACAATTTTTGTGCAAAGAAAAAAACCTATAAAAAAAAACTGGCTGCAGGGTTGGCATCATATTACTGTAAAATAAACAGGTTTTTTTACTGTAACAGAAATTTACAGTATTTTACTGGTTATCACCTTGTGATAATGAGTGAGGAGGGCATGCAGTGGACATGAGAGCCTGCTGCACATTGGTCCATGACGTGGGGCACACAGGCTGTATTTGCCCTTGCATAGACTGGCTGGCCACACCCCTCAGCCTGGGCCAGTTGTCTACAGCAAAGAGCAGATATCATTGAAGAATGTTTCATGAACTCACTCCAGGACTTATCTTCTTCTGTCAAACTCTAAATGAATAAGCCACTGAACATATTGTAAAAGCAGTACATAGGATTTGACATATACTGACATTAAACAGCCACCACATCTGTCGGACAGATGGGGTACACAAAGTAGGTACATGTCTTTACAGAGTACAGGTGACACATGGGAGGAGGGGGTACCAATGTAGCGTGTAACGTAGGTTGAGGTCTTTTTACGGGTGAGAAAGTGTTTATGACATTAAATTACACTAAACTTTGTAATCGTATGGTACAGGGGTCCTTGTGTACACTTCAAATTTACCAGACCACAATGCATTGCTGACTAGAGTACAAAACTGTGTCACATAAAAACAGCGGATTACTGCTGAAAAATGGCTGTAAATCAGCAGCTATTGCTTACAGTGTAGGTAAATAGGAAGGGTTTTTTTCTTGAAGAAGACCCCTTTAGGGTCTTTTCAAGTGTTTTAACGAACAATAGAATGATACTTTTTTGTGTTCACTGCTTTAATTTAAGATCCATGGTCAAAATGGTCACTAGGTGGCGCATGGTCCCTGTGTGAGGTCATATATCTGGTTTTGGAATAAACGAAGAGGAACAAAAACATCAGTAAAGGAGCTGAAAGAAAGAAACCTTTGTGTCTCATTATTCTTTAAGTCAATAAGAAGAATAGAAATCTCCTCTCTGGGCCAGTTTAGACGCAGAACACTAACACAGCATCATGTACATTCATGTTTCATGAACTCACTCCAGGACTTGGACTTTGTGCAGGTTCTGGATGAGAGTCAGCAGCAGCTGGTCGGTGAGCTGGCAGTAACTCAGGTCCAGCTCTGTCAGCTCCTCAGCGTTGTCCAGCACCAAGGCCAAGGCTTCACAGGCCGTCTGCAGGTCAAACCACACTGACTCTTGGTCGAGAGGTGGGTCTCGAGGTGTGTTCCTGGAGCGAGCTACGTGACTCAGGGTGAGTCTCTACTCTATTTAGTCCACGTCGTCGACCTCCTCCTGTCGAAATGACTGAGATCTCTCCTCTTGTCTCGTCGTTTAATTCTAAATTTTGGGACTTATTTCGATTTCGACCCTAGAACGTCGTTCTGTGGTCCCTCTACCTGAGCTGGACTCTGTCCAGAACAGGAAACAGCAGGTCCAGTCCACAGTCCTCCAGCTCACAGTCCTGCAGCTGGAGCTCTGTGTCCTGGCTGCTGGAGCTCAGGATGGTGGAGATGGCCCTGCAGTCAGAGACACTGAGACAGAGGGTCTCACTCTGACCCCCTGCTGACAGCGTCACATGAGAGGAGCAGGACAGATCCAACCTGTGCTGCAGACTCCTGAGCAGACTGACTGCTCTCTCCTGGGGGGCAGCAGAGGCAGCACAGCAGTGGACAATCCTCAGCAGCAGATCTCTGTCAACACTGGAAGGAAAAGGGCTTTAAAACACACTGAGAGATCCGTGTCTGTGGGAAACCAGCGCTAATGTCTGACCTGAGCTGAGAAACCTTGTCCAGCGTAAAGAGGATGGAGCTGATTTCCTCTGTTGGTATGGAGGTCCACATGAGGTGGAGCTTTACTCCATCACTGTATCTGAGGGTGTAGAGCAGAGCAGCACAGTCCTCTGAGTCCATCTCTCTGCAGCTCAGGCTGAGCTCATGATCAAAGGATCTCAGTAAACTGGGGACGACTGAACTGGCTCCAGTCTTATAGATCTCTCTGATGGNCTCCACTGACTTTACTCAAATAGGACCGGGTCAAGTCCTGGTCTTGAATTTCATAAAGGATAGTGAGTAGTGACTCTGACACCTCCTCACTCAGCCTGTTAAAGAAAATGTGTTTTAATAAAAGTATCATAGTTCTGACAACTTCACATCCTGGAACAGCAGTAACTGATTAGAAGAGTCAGAAAACTTTTACTTGATGGTGAGAGGGCCGTGGTGAAGCAGGAGGGGGATCAGACTCTGAGGAGGGATCCTGGACCGGCTCAGGTCTAACTGTCTGACCCTCCAGTATCTCAGCAGAGACGCCAAACTGCTGACAACCCTCAGTGTTACTCTCTCTGAAGGTGGGTGTTTCTGAGAGGAGAGAGAGAGCTCCTGGGAAACAGACTGAAGGTTCACTCTCTCTCTTCTTACCCATCCACACAGGAGCAAGGCCATGTCACTGGAAAGACTGAGATGCAAACACACAGGAAGCATTGGGGGTAAAAGTAACACAGACATAAAGCTGGAAAAGACGATGTTTGATAAAAAGAATGAGAGGAATTAAAAGACAATCACCTCAGACTGCGTAGATTTGTGGTGTGTCTGAAGAGAAGTGAGGCTCCTGGAACAGAAATCTTAGTGGGTGTGAGGGTCAGATCCACTTTAGAACCACAAAGAGCCAGAACTCGTCCAACAGTTTTACAGGTTTTTCTGGGTAAATCTCCTGTTAACGTGAGGACGAAGCCGAGCAGCTGCAGCAGAGAAACTAACGGCTCAGCCTCTGCTCTGGATCTCACTGACATGGATTCACACACACGCTGGAAAAACTCTGGACCACAGCTGAAACAGAGAACAACCAAAGAAATGTGAACACAGATCAGGAACAAGAGATGACAAGAACTGTCAAGAACAAAATCACATCTTTCAGAAGAACACAAACACATTCAGTGAGATAAAAACAGTAAATAAGGAATGATAAATCAGAGTTGAACATATACCACAAATCTACTCAGGAGATTTTACATTTTTTTACAGTTACAGCAAAAGAGACTTTCAACTTAAAACATCCCAAGATTTGGAGGAACATATAAAACTGTTTGATTTACCTGAGCTGTGAGATATAAGGCAGACACTGCAGGAAAGTCCTCACTTCACTCTCTTCATATGAACAGACCCTCAGCTTCACAGGTTTCTTCTCTGGTTGGAGTTTCAGCACTTCCAGGAGGATGGAGGTCTTTCTCTCTGAGAGGTCTATGATCCAGACTGAAGGAGTTGACTTTAAAACTGACTGTAGAGATGGAAGGAGACTCAGGCCTGTTTCAGTCTCATAGGTCTTCATGTAGGAGTAAAGATCCAGGAAAAAAAAAGAATTTTCCTCCTCATCTTCAGGTTCATCAGAGTGTTGAGGGAGAAACTCTTGATGTGAGCACAGTGATGTTAACAGCTCCAGTGTTTTCTCTCCTGTCTGCTGATCTCTCTCTGCT
The DNA here is from genome assembly GCA_008086565.1 of Thalassoma bifasciatum. NCBI lineage: Eukaryota > Metazoa > Chordata > Actinopteri > Labriformes > Labridae > Thalassoma > Thalassoma bifasciatum. The sequence continues at coordinate 11,279 of RPOG01003193.1, read as the reverse complement.
GCTGCACTGAACAGTCTCCCACACAACTGGACTTCATTTACATACCAGGACCAGAAACAGAAACTGAAAGAGAAGATGAGATGTTTGTCATGATGTGATGTTAACAGCAGAAAAGGAGACATGTCTTACTGATGGAGTGTTTCTACTAAAAGCTCACAAATACCTGTTTGTGAGCAGAGAACAGTTCATCTACTCAATCTCAAAGTCAAATGACTCTGAACCAAGTCCATTAAATGTAGAGGATTGATGCCTGAGACCAAATGAAGATCTTCAGAACATGTTTGATGACTTTAGTTCATCCTCAGAGCTGTATCCTCACCTCTGCACCCACAGATACTTTGATAAACTGGGATACAGCTCATGAAGCAGCAGGAGGACCAAAAGAAATCTTCACATAAAAACTGATCCATCCATCACATCTAAACCTACAGACACCAGACTTTATGACTGCCCTCTCAAATCGGAGTTAAATCAATGACACATCAAGAGCTCAGGTGCTGCTTTATTGAGTTTATATAATGTCTCCTTGTTGAACATTTTTACCTTCTTCATAGTGATATTTATCAAAATCAGACACTGGTACATTTAGAAATATCAGGGCCATGATGTCAGGATCAGAAAACTGTAAACAATGAGTATAAGAAAATATAATAATTCTTATAATTCAAAGGTTTATGCAAAATATGCCAAGAATGTTAAGAGCTTGTACAAATTAAAAAAAAATCTTTATTTGGAGAAAATGTATAAAGATAAAATATGAGGGGTGCGTATGGTCTAGTGGATTAGGCCACGCACCATGATGTTCACCCTTGAGCGGGTAACCCGGGTTCGAATCTGACCTGTGGCCTGTTTCCCACATGTCACTCCCCACTCTCACCCCTTTCCAACTCTATCCACTGTCTACTCTCCTCTATCCAATAAAGGTACAAAGGCCAAATAAATTAATAAATATTAAATATGATCAGATTTCTGCTTCAGTATTGATTGGGAATTTTGAAATTTTGTTCACTGAAGTTATTTCAATATAAATTCCAGGACAGTTTAAATAAGGTTAAAAATCATCACATGTCTAAATAAACAGTTTAGAGCCTGTTTCACTGCTGAGAATCACAGCTTTAAACTGTGGCACAGACTGAGATCTGCTTCCTTATTTATCAAAACAGAGTTGGACACTGGTTCATGTCTGATTGTTCATGTCATTCATGTTTTATCTGTTTGTCTTATTGGTTTCAAATTAAACTGCAGATCCTCCTGGGATTTTCTTTATCTTTCTAGTGAAACAAAAAATTCTTTCATAGTTTTTCATGTTGACTTCACTTTGAACATCACAGTGAGCTGACTGATACGGAGAATCAAACCTCAACAGGTGAACACTGGTGTGTGAAGAAGTCTTCATTTACCTGAGCTGTGAGATATAAGGCAGACACTGCAGGAAAGTCCTCACTTCACTCTCTTCATATGAACAGACCCTCAGCTTCACAGGTTTCTTCTCTGGTTGGAGTTTCAGCACTTCCAGGAGGATGGAGGTCTTTCTCTCTGAGAGGTTTATGATCCAGACTGAAGGAGGATTTGACTTTAAAACTGACTGTAGAGATGGAAGGAGACTCAGGCCTGTTTCAGTCTCATAGGTCTTCATGTAGGAGCAAAGATACAGGTAAAAAGGAGACCTGAGCTCATCAGAGAATTGATGGAGAAACTCTTGATGTGAGCACAGTGATGTTAACAGCTCCAGTGTTTTCTCTCCTGTCTGCTGATCTCTCTCTGCTGCTGCACTGAACAGTCTCCCACACAACTGGACTTCATTTACAGACCAGAAACTGAAAGAGAAGATGAGATGTTTGTCATGATGTGATGTTAACAGCAGAAAAGGAGACATGTCTTACTGATGGAGTGTTTCTACTAAAAGCTCACAAATACCTGTTTGTGAGCAGAGAACAGTTCATCTACTCAATCTCAAAGTCAAATGACTCTGAACCAAGTCCATTAAATNAGACCAAATGAAGATCTTCAGAACATGTTTGATGACTTTAGTTCATCCTCAGAGCTGTATCCTCACCTCTGCATCCACAGATACTTTGATAAACTGGGATACAGCTCATGAAGCAGCAGGAGGACCAAAAGAAATCTTCACACAAAAACTGATCCATCCATCACATCTAAACCTACAGACACCAGACTTTATGACTGCCCTCTCAAATCGGAGTTAAATCAATGACACATCAAGAGCTCAGGTGCTGCTTTATTGAGTTTATATAATGTCTCCTTGTTGAAAACTTTTACCTTCTTCATAGTGATATTTATCAAAATCACACACTGGTACATTTAGAAATATCAGGGCCATGATGTCAGGATCAGAAAACTGTAAACAATGAGTAAAATAAAATAAAATAATTCTTATAATTCAAAGGTTTATTCAAAATATGCCTTGAATGTCGAGAGCTTGTACAAATGGAAGAAAAAAACTTTATCTAGAAAAAATGTATGAATATAAAATATGATCGGATTTCTGCTTCAGTATTGATTGGGAATTTTGAAATTTGTTCACTGAAGTTATTTCAATATAAATTCCTCCTGTCAAATTTATTCCAATTTTTAGTAGTGTACAGATTTATTTGTCAAATCTCGGACAAAGTGACGACTCTTAGTGTCGAAATTTGACACCGTGTCTGACTCTAGACGAAGGAATAAATAGTTTTGTCTCAACCTGTGACCAAGTACAGACTAACAAGTACAGTTTCATGTTTTATCTGTTTGTCTTATTGTTTTCAAATTAATCTGCAGATCCTCCTGGGATTTTCTTCATCTTTCTAGTGAAACAAAAAATTCATTCAAAGTTTTTCATGTTGACTTCACTTTGAACATCACAGTGAGCTGACTGATACGGAGAATCAAACCTCAACAGGTGAACACTGGTGTGTGAAGAAGTCTTCATTTACCTGAGCTGTGAGATATAAGGCAGACACTGCAGGAAAGTCCTCACTTCACTCTCTCCATATGAACGGCCCCACAGCTTCACAGGTTTCTTCTCTGGTTGGAGTTTCAGCACTTCCAGGAGGATGGAGGTCTTTCTCTCTGAGAGGTTTATGATCCAGACTGAAGGAGTTGACTTTAAAACTGACTGTAGAGATGGAAGGAGACTCAGGCCTGTTTCAGTCTCATAGGTCTTCATGTAGGAGTAAAGATCCAGGAAAAAAGAAGAACTGAGCTCATCAGTGTGTTGATGGAGAAACTCTTGATGTGAGCACAGTGATGTTAACAGCTCCAGTGTTTTCTCTCCTGTCTGCTGATCTCTCTCTGCTGCTGCACTGAACAGTCTCCCACACAACTGGACTTTATTTACAGACCAGAAACTGAAAGAGAAGATGAGATGTTTGTCATGATGTGATGTTAACAGCAGAAAAGGAGACATGTCTTACTGATGGAGTGTTTCTACTAAAAGCTCACAAATACCTGTTTGTGAGCAGAGAACAGTTCATCTACTCAATCTCAAAGTCATTACTGAGACTTGGTTCAGGTAATTTACATCTCCTAACATGCCTGAGACCAAATGAAGATCTTCAGAACATGTTTGATGACTTTAGTTCATCCTCAGAGCTGTATCCTCACCTCTGCATCCACAGATACTTTGATAAACTGGGATACAGCTCATGAAGCAGCAGGAGGACCAAAAGAAATCTTCACACAAAAACTGATCGATCCATCACATCTAAACCTACAGACACCAGACTTTATGACTGCCCTCTCAAATCGGAGTTAAATCAATGACAGATCAAGAGCTCAGGTGCTGCTTTATTGAGTTTATATAATGTCTCCTTGTTGAACATTTTTACCTTCTTCATAGTGATATTTATCAAAATCAGACACTGGTACATTTAGAAATATCAGGGCCATTATGTCAGGATCAGAAAACTGTAAACAATGAGTATAAGAAAATATAATAATTCTAATAATTCAAAGGTTTATTCAAAATATGCCTAGAATGTCGAGAGCTTGTACAAATTAAAAAAAAATCTTTATTTGGAGAAAATGTATAAAGATAAAATATGAGGGGTGCAGATGGCTTAGTGGATAAGGCCACGCACCATGATGTTCACCCTTGAGCGGGTAACCCGGGTTCGAATCTGACCTGTGGCCTGTTTCCCACATGTCACTCCCCACTCTCTTCCCTTTCCAACTCTATCCACTGTCTACTCTCCTCTATCCAATTAAGGCACAAAGGCCAAATAAATAAATAAATATTAAATATGATCAGATTTCTGCTTCAGTATTGATTGGGAATTTTGAAATTTTGTTCACTGAAGTTATTTCAATATAAATTCCAGGACAGTTTAAATAAGGTTAAAAATCATCACATGTCTGAATAAACAGTTTAGAGCCTGTTTCACTGCTGAGAATCACAGCTTTAAACTGTGGCACAGACTGAGATCTGCTTCCTTATTTATCAAAACAGAGTTGGACACTGGTTCATGTCTGATTGTTCATGTCATTCATGTTTTATCTGTTTGTCTTATTGGTTTCAAATTAAACTGCAGATCCTCCTGGGATTTTCTTTATCTTTCTAGTGAAACAAAAAATTCTTTCAAAGTTTTTCATGTTGACTTCACTTTGAACATCACAGTGAGCTGACTGATACGGAGAATCAAACCTCAACAGGTGAACACTGGTGTGTGAAGAAGTCTTCATTTACCTGAGCTGTGAGATATAAGGCAGACACTGCAGGAAAGTCCTCACTTCACTCTCTTCATATGAACAGACCCACAGCTCCACAGGTTTCTTCTCTGGTTGGAGTTTCAGCACTTCCAGGAGGATGGAGGTCTTTCTCTCTGAGAGGTCTATGATCCAGACTGAAGGAGGAGTTGACTTTAAAATTGACTGTAGAGATGGAAGGAGACTCAGGCCTGTTTCAGTCTCATAGGTCTTCATGTAGGAGTAAAGATCCAGGAAAAAAGAAGAATTTTCCTCCTCATCTTCAGGTTCATCAGAGTATTGATGGAGAAACTCTTGATGTGAGCACAGTGATGTTAACAGCTCCAGTGTTTTCTCTCCTGTCTGCTGATCTCTCTCTGCTGCTGCACTGAACAGTCTCCCACACAACTGGACATCATTTTCAGACCAGAGACTGAAAGAGAAGATGAGATGTTTGTCATGATGTGATGTTAACAGCAGAAAAGGAGACATGTCTTACTGATGGAGTGTTTCTACTAAAAGCTCACAAATACCTGTTTGTGAGCAGAGAACAGTTCATCTACTCAATCTCAAAGTCAAATGACTCTGAACCAAGTCCATTAAATGTAGAGGATTGATGCCTGAGACCAAATGAAGATCTTCAGAACATGTTTGATGACTTCAGTTCATCCTCAGAGCTGTATCCTCACCTCT
>RPOG01003192.1:0-69893 GCA_008086565.1 Thalassoma bifasciatum | reverse complement strand
ATAAAAACACAAAATGACTATATGAAAATCATTAAGAGCCTGTGACTCATTTGGAATAGTGCAGACAACAAATCAAATATAAAACTTGAAGTAAATAAGTGGTATAAAAAAAATTCTATTTAAAATTCGACACCACACTGCAAAAACCGAAATCTAAGCAAGTCATTATGTCTTATTTGTAGTAAAAATGGTCTTTTTGTTCTTAATTTGAGCCACATTCACCAGAACAGGTCATAAAAATGTCTTATTTCAATTTTTTAAGACAAAAATGAGTCAAAAAAAGCTGCCAATGGGATAAGACGAATTTGCCCAGGAAGTTTCTTGAAATTAGAAAGATGCCTTAAAACAAAAATCTTTTATCTTTTCCCATCGGCAGATTTTTTTTTTACTTGTTACAAGCAATTGATACCTCATTTTTGTCTTTAAAAAACTTGAAATAAGACACTTTTAGATTCTTAGATTTCAGTTTTTGCAGTGCAGCAACACACTTCCATCATTCAGATTTCTGTGTGTGTGTGTCCTGATGTGCTAATTTTTTTCACCACTTGAAAATTCAGCACTTGAACCCTTCTACTACTGAGCCATGTTGTTGTAATAAGTGTGGATGTGGTTACGCAACTTTTTATTGCAAATTAAGAGGATTAGTTGTGAAAATTTTACTCTAAGTATGAAATGAACTTTTTTTTCCCTGTTTTGTTGACCACAGTAGCCATATCTCTGAAACAATAAACAATTATTGTTATGTTTTCTTGATAGGGCAGCCATGTAGAGAAAACTCAAACATTATCAGGAAATTAACACTAAATATAAAACCATTGGACACTCGGGCTGAATGATTTATCGTTTTCCGATCGAAATCGCAATTGCAGACATCATGATCATGTGAACGCCAAAGCTGCGAATTTTTCCCTGCTCCTGACTGACCCAGGATCTGTTGTGTCAGCTGTTTCACACACACCTGTCTTGAGTGTAAGACTGTTGGGGAAAATCCTTTTTTCCTTGGGATTGTTGTTTATTTTATTTTATTTAACTTGACACAATAAAGGATATATTGCACTCCATCATTTTTAAAAGTTGAGAGACAAAGATAACTCTTTTTGTTCTTCCGTTTTTATAACTAAAAATACAATTTAAAAAGTCTGGTTTATAAAAAGCAGGAATAGGTTTTAGACTTGAGATTTTGAGAAGAGTCTAAATGTAACAACTTATCGAAAAATCTTGTTTTTAAATTTTTTTTTCGCCTTTTATCCTAAAATTTTGTATTTATTTATCATAATTTCGACTTAAATCTTAGAATTTTGCCTTTCTATATCAAAATCTCAAACATTGCCTTTAATTCAAAATGTAGACTTTATCTTAGACTTTTGTGATCCCAAAATTTTGACCTTAAATGTGAAAGCTTGGACTTTTTTCACATAATGTTAAACTGATTTCTTAAACTTAAGAAATTTTATTTCAAAATCTTGACTTTTTTCTCAGAATTTTGTCTTTACTTCTCAAAATTTTCACTTTTTATATTAAAATATTGACCTATTATTGAAAAGTTTGAAACGATTCGTACCTTCAGTTTTCATTTTCATCCTCGCTTGATGTTTTGATGGTTTGATGTAGTTTTCCGTCAATTCTGTACTTCGCTAAAGCATGATTTAAAGAAAATTATGACTCCAATTGAAATCGCTGTATCTGCCAGAAAAATCGTACTTAGATCTTTTTCTAAAATCGTTCTGCCCTATTTGACACTGCTAAAAGAGACCTCTCGCCCCCTTAAGACAGACAATAGTGTTGAGCTTGAAAAGTCCTCACAAAACAAAATTATATTCTTTGACCTATGCTGGTTAATTTAATCAATAGACATCATATGGTTAAAGCCATTTTACCTCAGCAAACAAGAAAGAGGTGACTTGATGTCTCATGAGAAGTGTGTTCCTGTTTCTCTTGCTGAGTTGCTCTAAACAGGGCTCTAACTGGGTTTCTTTCACATCAAAGGTTTCTTTTGTGCATCTGCTCCCAGTGGCTCTCGCCCAGTAAGGTGAGGTCAACAAGATACCCAATCTTCAGAGAGTTTTTAACCTTTGACCCCTACACTCTCCAGCTGGCAGCAGTGACTAACTCTCTGCTCCTGCAGGTTTCCAGCTCAGTTTTTTTCTTTTATGCCAGAGCCAACAGGAGGCTGTCTGCTGCTTCCCTTTGCCTTCAGACAGTCACCAGTAACTTTCACCCTCTCTCTAACTTTTGTAACTGATTATGCTGGAAATCTTCGACATACCACCTCCTCTGGTGACAGCCAGTTTGTCGACCATGTGTCCTGTCATTCCCGCACCATCTGTTGATGTTTGGCTTTTCTTTCTTTTTCCTTCATAACCCTCCTCCTATCCTGTGGATAGTTAGGTGCACTATCATCTACACTGATTGTACCTACTACACCCTCAAACAACGATAAAATACCCATTTTAATGTTAGACAGCAATAAAAAAAATACCATAAACACCATTATTTTGTCCTGGAATGTGATTAATTTTACTAAAAAATACACTCAAATCTAAATATTTTCTTAATGTGTGTTTTTGTACACGAGCTACAATTTTTTTTTGTATATCGATGCTGTTTTGGGTCAAATCTGACCAATGTCTGTTTAAATGGGTTTTCAAGGAAAATAGTTGTCTCAGGGTACCTTGTAACCATGAAACTGTACAGAGCATCTTTGTGTGTATTTTTAACAGGACAGTGGTGAGTTCAACACTGTCATGGAAACTGTCTGAGTTCCTACATTTGCCCAGGTTTCAGCAGAGACAGACACCTGCTGATCTTTGATGGGGCATGGGGGAATCTTGGAACATTAAAATAGTAACATAGGACACAGAGGGAACTAACCTTACAGAGCAGATGGAGCTGCCTGATTCATTTCTGAAATCCTGCAGATCCATCTTGCTATGATCCAACCACAACCGATTTCAACCGGTCCAATATTGACCAGACCAATCAGAGAAGAGAGGCGGGAGCTGTAGGAGCTGCAGACGTGACGTCACCGGGAAGCATCTGAATGTTTGAAAACAATGGCGGAGTGTGAAGCGGTCTTCGTGGATGCGGCGATATCTGCAGTTTTATCAGAAATAGACTCAAAATCTTCTCTTAAAGAAGAACAGAGAACGCCACTTAAAGCCTTTTTGATGGGAAACGCTGTTTTTGCTCTTCATCGGTCGGGAGAAGAGCAAAATCTGACTAGTGAAATATCTCTGCAGCGGATATATGAACTTTCTATCTGGTGTCAGGTTACAAATCTGCTACGTCACCGTGGCTTGATGTGGATTGGTCTGTGATGAGCACGTTGTCCAATCACCAGCTGCTAAATTTTTTTAAGTCCCGCCTCTGAAGGCACTTTCTAGCGCCCCTTACCCAGATGGACCAGTGAAATATTTCCGTGATGGATATATGAAACTGTCCGTCTGGCTAGTCAGGTTAAGAGGGAACAGGGGTCACACAGAAACCAGAGGGGGGCTTGACATAGATGAGATCTGCACCTGCAAACATTACCACCAGATACATATGATAAAGTAAGAGGAACAAATCTGAATCATTAGGGGTTTGGTAGTGTGGTCCCAGGGTTTCATAGCATTATATAGGTTTCTGAGATGTCATTTCAGTGACTGTGATTATGGCAGAAAGACTTGATGAGCGACAGGCCCCTGATCTGACTTTTAGATTTGTGGAGGTTGGTGGTGATTTGGAGGAGGAAGTTGTGTCAGAGATGGAAAACTTTTGAAGAAAAGTTTGAAAACAGGAACGTTTCTTACCACTGCTCTAGATGCAGAGACTGGTGTATAATGAGCATTTCATTATATAATAATGTTTAGGTTCTAAATGGGTGTTGTTGGATAATGTTGATAATTGTATCAGTGGTTAAATATGATTATATTATAAATTCCAATCGTTCCAGAAGTTTAGTCCATTTTCAAACTTAAAAATATATATTCAAATCATTATGGCTTTTATGTTTTCATGTCTTGTGTCAAACAGGACATGATACCTTGTAAAATAGATTTTCTTCTCTGAAAAAAAAAAGTTATAAAACCTATTAAATAGCTCTCTCTGCTATCTGAAGCGTTTTTAAGAGTTATGTGTTTATTTAGGTGAAAAAAGCTTTAAACATAAATAGATTGGTGGTTTTAAGTTTGGTATTCACAGTTACTATTAGGGGTTTCTCGGTCCCCTTCAAAATTGACTCACAACATACCGTGATGGTATTGAATATGAGGATAATTTTACATTTGTTTCCAGCAAAGTGACAATTTGTTGTCTGTCTTTCTTCAGTCAATAGCATGGAATGAAATAATACATTATGTTAAGTGGCGTGTGATTTTTTTAAACTTATTATTCATGTCCTGTGATATCCAGATCCAGTGACCAATTTCAGACTTATTGACTTATAAACTCATAATAAAATGTTGATGAAAAACAAAACCTGTAAAAGCCACCTTTAGGAATCGATAAAGAATCGGATCGATAGGCAGAATCGATGAGAACATCAATATTGATAAAATCTTATCAGTACCCATCCTTCGTCAGTAGACTTAAGATTATTGAACAAATAAAGCAACAAGTAACAATGAATCATCAAAACTATACTTGGACAGATAGTGTGATGATAACAGGCTCATTCACCATGTATTCATGATTTTACTGAACACCCAACAGGCATTGTATTTGAAAAATATGATTCAAAACCGATTCAACCCTCCAGACTGTAAAGCCTCCTCCTCAGTAAAGAGGAGGTAGGTGGAGTCCAGTGGGTCAGGCTTCTTCTCTCTGTCTGTTTCAGGTTCACTCACCCAGTTATTGATCAGAGTTTTCTTTTTGCCCTGATGCTCAGGACTCTTCAGGTCAGAGGTCAGGAGCTCACAGCAGCAGGGCTCGGTCTGCTCCTGCCTCTGCTGCTCCTCTCTCTCAGCTCCGAGCTCTGGTCGTGTACCCAGGCTCCTCCTCCTCCTCCACCTTCATCACCTTTCTGCAGCGAAGCTTCTCCTGATCCAGCGCCTCTTGCTCTATTTTCTGCAGGGCCTCCAGCTCTTTGGCCTTTCTCTCCTCTGCTCTCAGTTTGGCCTCCTGTATCTTCTTCTCCTCCAGATACATTTCTCTCTCTCTTCTCCACTTCTTCTCTTTCCTTTCAGAGCTTTTCCTTGGCGCTCTCTGTGCTCCATCTTTACAGCCCTCAGCTCTTCATACATTTTTCTCCTGATCTCTTTCCTCCCCTCCTCAAGAGTCAGTTTCATGAAGATCTTGAGAAATGATGGAACAGTTTGGGTTTGCAAACATGGTTGCTGGTTGCTCTGGTACCAGATGGTCAACTGTACTCGAGTAGTTTGTCTTGAATAACTTTCAATTTCTTCATTAAGTTCATGTGAAATGATCCACATGGTGAAGGTGAGTCTGTGTCCTATTGTGACCTCAGTAACTGTAACAGTCACTTTCCAACACTGACTATGAACATCGTTCTATAGAACCACTTGTGATTTTTTTAAACTCAACACTCAGTCAACCACAAAAAAAAACTGTTTGAGTGAAGTAAAAAAATAAAATAAATCACCTTATTAAGAGTGTCCTGTCCAGTCATACAGACATAACATATGACTCAATGAACACATGAAAGAAAGAAATAAAGGTAATACAAGGGTTATTATCCTGTAAACTCTCCATCCACAGGTCTTCAGTCTGGTTAGCAGAATTACTTCATGGTTAGAAACATTGGTTTATTATTGTTCAATCCATTTTCTCTGCACTTAAACATCTCCTCAACTGTTTGGTAAGACTGGAAGAGCCTTCAAACTAATATCTAAACTGAACATAAAGTATCATACAGAAAAGTAATATCACTACAGATACGTCATTATTTGACCCTTAACCCTCTGAATCCCAAACCTGCTGCTGGGAGCAAAACAAAACAAAAAAACGTATTTTTAAATGACTGGCATTTGCATACGATGGCGTATTAGGGCCACTTAAAGGGAAAAAAAAATTCGAAGTGGCAAATTTGCTACTTTTTTCAAAGTCCCGGATGTTATGGTGAAGCACGAAGACTTCACTTAGGTAAAGTTAGAAAGGTATTCACGGATTCGACTTTCCCCGATCAATAACTCATCATCGGAGCATCGCCAAAAACAAAAGCGAAACATCTCTGCAATCAGAGCAATGTAGACTGTGAACTACAATTTTTTTTTTCTCAAAACGAGTTGTCCTCTGCGATGGAAAACCTACATTGGCTGCTACACAGAGCCAGCTCATGCCAGGATGCTCAGGGACCGTCTGCAAATTGCAACACGGGAAAAATATGATAAAATAATATTCAATAACTTCACCCAGGAGTTAAGTGTCTTGTTGCAGAGTCACCGCAAATATGAACTGTGTCCTCTAGATTATAATACAGCTCTCATATTGATCATTTGTTTATCAATGTCATTTGAGTACATTTTTTCCATCTAAAATTGCAATTAAATAATCAATAGTTCTCGTTTCCTGTTGCAGTAAACAAACTCACAGTAAACATGATGTGTGTCCTCTAGATTATATTACAGCTCTTAATTTGGTAATTCATTCATCAATGTAATTGTAGTGATTTTTTTTTGTTTAATATTGCAGTTAAAGCATCAATAACTCAATAACAATTGTGCTTCACCATAATATCCGGGACTTCAAAAAAAGTAGCAAATTTGCCACTTAGAATTTTTTTTTTTTCCTTTAAGAGGCCCTAAAATGCCGCCGTATTTACACACTCTTTGTCCAATCCAAAACCTGAAAAAATTGGTATACTCATGAGATTCTCAAGTTTTCAATGGGGCCTGAATGTATCACAAGTGATGTGAGCAACACTTCTGAACTGACTGCCAGAAAAGATGAGACTTTCATCGACATAGCTTTAATTCTCACGAAAACTTGCAGGAAATAAATTGTTTCCTTTTGCTTTAGCTACTTTCTGTTGAAGAAAAAAAAATCTGCACTTTCTGCTTTTTTCACCAAGCTCTCAATTATGGACATACACCCTGTGATCACACTTTAAAAATGTTTTGAATGTTGCTCCCCAGTGTTTTGTCTTACAGGAGTAAGATTTCTGCTCAGCACTGTGTCTTATTATTGACAAAAAGTGCTTTGCAGACACGATGCCGCTACAATGTGAACTGTAAATATTTGTAAGAGTAGTGTCTGTAAATAGTTAATCAAGAGTTAACAGTTGGTAATAATGATGGAATAAATATGTTAGTTCATGATGTTATTCTGTTTAGGAGACATTATGGAGATACATCTGTCTTTAACCATGGTTGTCCTGAACCCACAAATCCAAACATTAAATATGTAGGTTCATAGCTTTTGTAACTGTTTTGTTATAGTATCCCTGAGATCCACATTCACACATTCAGATCTCTAGCTGTAAGTAGGAATCTGGACGATGTTGTTGTTGTTGTTCTCTTATATCGCTGGTGTTAGCGGTTGAAGGGGTGTAAACAGCCTCAAGCAGGATTGATGTCGATTCTCTTGAGAGATTGAAGGGTCAGCAATTGATGGTGATACATGTGAAGAAAAAATAAAGACAGAATAGGAAACTAGAGCTCAGTGCATTGATCCCCTTTAAAGTGTAAGATCTGTAAATAGTCAGGTCCAGAGGCAGATACTATATGACTTATCAATGAGGCATCACAGTTTTCCAAATCAGGTCTGCAAGTTTTGATGATGTGATGCACCTTTTTTTCCTCTTCATCATGCTAAGTTATTGCACCTTGAGAGCAGAGAATAATCAAATTCTTGGATGTTATTCTGTAGAGCAGTGAGCTGTTGTGTCTAAAGTGAAATTTTCATTCCACTTTTGCTTTTGAGTTGTAGGAAGAAAAGCAGTCACTCTACCTAAGTCCTCGGGGATGATTGGGCTGTCACCACGGTTGAAATCAGAACTTGAAAAACCGTAAAAAAAAATAGCACTACCCCAGCACTGTCCAATGTTTAAATCTCAGAGTAACATTTTGTTTTTATTCCACTATCACGATGAGGGATGCAGCCTTAAAAATTCACTGACCCATCCAGCCAAGACGACAGGCGCAAGCCCCCCCTCCCCTCCACATGATTTATTGAAAAAGAGCTTTAAATATGGTGATGTTTCGGTCACAGGCATCAGCTGTCAACAGCCCCTAACCAGAAATGACAGCGAGGCAGTGGAGCAGCAGTTAGAGAAAGACTAATAAATACTGTGCTTTGGAAGTGGTCCTCAATGTCTGAGATTTGTGCATGTTCCACTTTTGGATTGCTGCTTTGCTGTCAGTCTGTGGTTACTTACCCTTCTTTGACTGCTTACCAAAGCTGCACCAGAGTACTTCAGAAAAATGCATGTCACACATTTCCTTTGACAACCTCTAACTTTGATTCCAAGAAAATACTGCTCGATAAAGAGAACGACCGAACTCAGCATGTTGAGGATTTAAGTTCTGTGTCGTGGAGTTTTGATGATGTGGATGTTGTGACTTTTGAATCAACCTTTTGTTTGGTGCTAATTAGGCATGTTTACATGTTAAAGCTCTAAATAACACGGTGAAGGTGGTCACATTACATGACATGATAATACCAGTCTGGATTTTGCTTCTAGTCATGCACTTCAACTCTGCTTCAAACCTCCACTTTACTTTTCTTCACTCAACTACACTGCCTAGAAAAAATATAAAAGTGCCCATTTGGATTTCACTGAGCAAATAGGTCCAGGCCTCCTATTGGATAATTACTGCATGGGTGATTATCTTTCAGCTGGTAACAAGTTGTTTAACTTCAGCTGATGAAATAAGAAACTTCTCATTTCTTCAACAACCATGGAGAAAGACACACACTGTGGTCATGGAAAAGATGTAAGTCTGTGTAACAGAGAAAACATCTAAGGAGATTGATGCAGAAATTACTAAAATTGGGTAACGAACTGTCCAAGAGAGGCAGGTTAACTGATGCACCCATCATGCCTAGTGCCTACTGTACAAGCCTGTGGGGGCAGTGTTATGATCTGGGGTTGCTGCAGTTGCTCAGTTTCAGCAACATTATGTTCCCAAAGAATGAGGTCAGCTGACTACCTGAATACACTGAATGACCAGGTTATTCCAGCAATGGATTTTTTCTTCCCTAATGGCACGGGCATATTCCAAGATGACAATGCCAGGATTCATGGGGCTCAGATTGTGAAAGAGTGGTTCAGGGAGCATGAGACATCATTTTCACACATGGATTGGCCCCCACAGAGTCGAGACCTTAACCCCATTGAGAATCTTTGGGATGTTCTGGAGAAGGCTTTGTGCAGTGGTCAGACTCTACCATCATCAATACAAGATCTTGGTAAAAAAAGTTGATGCAACACTGGATGGAAATAAATCTTGTGACATTGCAGGAGCTTATGGAAACAATGTCATGGTGAAAGAGTGCTGTAATCAAAGGTAGAGATAGTCCAATGAAATATTAGTGTGTGACCTTATTTTCCGGGTGATTTTTTTTTTTTTTTTAACTTTGTCCCGGCAGTGCATAATAATGATGATATAAATAAAAAATAAAATATTTATAATAATACTAATAATAATAATAATAATAATAATAATAATAATAATAATAATAATAATAATGTCTAGATATTTTCATTATCCTAAAATTAGCTCACATCACTCTAGAGAAACAATAAGTGAAAAGATTGTATCAGATTTATGTTGACTGTATCATTATATGTTTTATCAGATTAAAAATAAGATACAATAAACATAGCTGCTTTGAAGATTCATGTTTATCAATGGTTGTTACTTGAGAAATAATTTCTGCATTAAAGCTAGTCCAAGGCAAAGGAAGCAGCAAGCAAAATGCATCATGATTTGACTATGTTTTTATGGCTTTCCTTAATGACAACTGTTTTTGTTTCCTCTTTCCAATCTGCCTGTCATTCACCTGTTCACATACCACATAGTGTCCACGTCATTATTCTTATCTGCAACTCATTCCAAAAATCTGTAATTAAAAATTTTTTCATTCCTTTAATCAGTGGTATTCAGCTCCAAGGTCATTTATTTGTGCTCATTTCATAAGTGACAGAAGATGATTTTTTTTTTTCCTTTTCTTAGATTTATTACACTTTTTAACCATTTCTCTAACACAGTTTTAGACATTAAATGCTCCATGGCTGGGTTTGATTGCATTTGATAACTCATATTTTGTCTGTACAACAAAAGCAGATTTAGGTTGTGAGAAATGTCAAAAAACAAACTGTTGAGCGGTCCCCTGTCCCCTGATGTCAAGACATTGTTACTGAGATGATTTGGTCTTTAGATTGTGTTTTTATTAAAGTAATTTCGGTGATTTCAGGACTTGAAAGGTCCTGATGGAAAAGCACTTTCACCGTTAGATTTAAGTTTCCACTTTGGAACTGGAAGGATGATGATTTGGTCTTTGTTTTGTGTTTTGATAGTTTTATAGTAAAGGTTTCTTGTAGTATGTATATATATTTTTTTATCTTACATTTTGTTTTCTGTGTATCTTTGTACATTGGTCTTGTGTTTCTTTTTTGCATCACTTATCTGTGTTTCTTCTGTGTTTGGTCTTTCCCTTGCGTTTTATTCTCCCTTTGCACCGGTTCCTTGTGTGTTTGGTTTACTTTTCCTGGTGTCCTTTTGTTTTTCTTCTCTTTAATTGCTCTCATGTGTTTCACCTGTGTCATTAGTCACACCTGTGTTTGATTACACATGTTTCTATTTAGTGCATGTGTTCCTTCCCTTCTGGGTCAGTCCTTAGCTGTATGCTTTATTATCACGTCACAGCAAATGTGGGTCTTTGTCTACTGTGTCTCCATTTACATTAAAACACAAATCTTGTGTTTCTCACCTAAAAAAAAGCAACAGGTTTGTTTGAGCACTGGTACAGTTATATTAAAAAGTAACATAAAATCTAACTTATAAATCAGAAGAATTAGGAGACACTTATAGGTAGAAAGCTGTGAATGGGCTTAAATGAAAAGGAATGACTTTAACAATACAGTGCAGAAACGCACAGTTTGAGTTGATTTTCAGAATGAGTGAGGCCTATAGTGTTGTGGCCTCCATGGCAGAAGCTTTGTGCTTGGTCACAGTGTTGAGGGTGAGAAGGTTGACATCTGAACGATGAGATGTGAGTGAGATATGAGAAGGTTTCAGGGGCTGTGGGTGATGAGGAGGGACCCAAAGTGTTTTGGCTACTGTATGAGGAGCCAGTGGAGATGCTAAAGGATGGGTGGGATGTGAGCGCTGGGGTGTGAGTGGGTGAGCATCTGAGTTCTGAATATATTGAAGTTTTTTGAAGTCTGACGGGGGAAGGCTGAAAAATGCTCTGAAAGTCCAGTCAGCAATAAGTAAGAGATTCTAGGAGGGATGGGATGAGTTCAGACTTATTCTAGTTAAGTTTGGGGATGAGGCAGTTTGTAAGAGTGAAAAGAATGGCAGAAGTGATGGTGTTTGTGTAAATGTAGAGCTGGGCATCATCAGCATAGAAGCTGAATTGAAGTCCATGGTGTTGTAAAATTTTACATGCATGCAGTGTCACCAGCTGTTTACATCACTAAATCAAGCAGTACACACATTTTTTTGTTGCGTTTCCATTAGCACAGTACTACGCGTCAGACGCCGGTTTTAGTACCAACTCTACCCTGGTTCCAAGTGAGTGAAACTGATACTAAAAGGTGATGTCGATGGACTGCCAGCCACCTCATTGGTCAGAGAATGTTGTCTCTGCAGCTTCTGACTCTGTACAAAACACTTACAAGAGGCAAACAAATAAGTCAGCGACGGGTTTTTAATGACATTTAAACCCGACGGCACAGAACCAGACTGAATGAAGACAAAATACAGCCCTAAAATACACCTTCATGATTCCTAAATAAGTTAAAAGTCCTTTTTAAACAAAAAAGAAGTTAACAGCAAAGATAGTTCTATTTAAAGACTCTTTTCGATTAAATCAAAGTTTGTCGGCACAGGAACGATCTGTCTGCCACGAGAATCTTTAAGCACCAATCAGTCCATTAATCCACAGGGAACCAAAAAGGAAAACCAGTTCAAAGAAGAATGATTGATCAACAAAAAATCTCTGGTGTACCTGACCCAAAAATAAAAAATTAAAGTGATCTCACTGGATCCAGGGAAGAGTTGATATCAGGAAGCAGCTCCTTCGTTTTCCTCTGTGTGCAGCAGCACCAGGCTGTTGTTTACCTCCGTTGTCATGACGCCCAATATTAGCCGCTGTATTACTTTAATGAAATCTTTTGAAATCTTTTTTTTCCTTTAAAGACCACGGTGGCACATATGTTAGTACAAAATTATGTTTGTGTGGCGTTAAAGACGACATGCACGCACTTCTGTGCAGCACTTTTGCGCAGCTGTGTTAAAAGATCCACGCCCACCGTGAGTCTGTAGTCGAGCTAGTGGAAAAGCTAACCAAACCATGTAGAGTAGAGTAGAGTAGGGCTGTAATTGTATAGTGGAAAAGCGCCATTAGTAGATCAGGCCCTTAATCTTAGTTTGCAAGTACATGTGAAAGAATTTTTTTCACTTTGTTTGTTTTCTTCACCTGTGGATATGTGGAATGAGGGATAAGTCACTATGTTATGCTTCACAAAGTTGAAAAATGTAGCAAGCTAGTTGATTATGAATATAACGTGTTTTTTTATCAAGTGTTTTGTGAAGTACCCGTGAATGATAAGTATACTTCTCTCAGGAGAGGCTGGTCAGCACTGCCTTTCCAAAGAGAAACTGGTCAGAGCAGCAGCACAGACACTTGGCTCCTCACCCCTGCATACGGGGCCACTTCACAGTGATGTTTCGGTCAATTTTTCTCAAAAGCAGCCAAATAAAGTGGTCCAACGGTCCCTGTCTGCTGCAGTGTAGAGCCCTGCTTTCACTCTGGTACTCTGGATGGTTTCTCATTAAGAGGCCCCGCTGACAGTCACCCCCTGTGGGAAATACACTTTCAAGTGGCTTATACAACCCCACTTCAAAAGAACTGAACTATTCCTCTTAAAAAAAGCTAAATTTCCTCACAAATAACGACATAATCTAGTTACAGGGTTTTCATGCTGCAGCAGTAATGGGTATCCAGCGAAAAGCCGACTGCAGTGTGTGCTGCTCTAACACGAGGTCGGCAGTTAAATGAACTTTTGTTCGGTAGTTCTGAGAGGATCCTTCATCTGCATTGAGCTAGAAGTAATGAAAGTGTGTTGGAGCATTGAAGATTGATGCCAGGGAACTCCCAGACCTCTTCCCTTGTCTTTCTACCCTCTCTCCTTCAACTATAAACACTCTGCCTCCTCTCTCCTGCTTTCCTGTTTTCCGCGGCTTTGCTTTGTGCTCCTGCCTCTGAGTTCTCTCCCCCTCACCGTGTCAGTTTCCTCTGCTCACAACTCGCTCTCTAATTGTCTGCATCTGTGTATCTCTGTCTCCTCCCTGTCCTTTTCATCTCAGTGCTCTCTTGAATCTGCTTTCTAGAACAAACGCAGCAGCTCTTTCTAAAGAAGAAAACTCAGGTTAACTCAGATTTCAGTGATCTATTCAGAGCACAGCTGATCCTGGATATTTTAATGAAATTATTCACAATTATCCGCTCAACAAGGATTTTGTGGTTGGATATTGCACAGATCTAAAAAGATACACCAGCCAAAGAAAGATTGGCACAGCATTTAAGATAACTATACACATCAAGTCTGTTTGTCTACTGTTGATCTCTTTTGCTTTAGGCCTGTAGGTCTTATTAGAGCCTTCAGCATGAGTGTGGATCCAGAGCAGTCACCAGGGGCTGCAAAAACAGAGGAGATGAAAATAATGATGGAAACCTAGGTGCCAATTTTTTTTGTATGTTTGAGAGACTGAGTATGAGAAGGCCAAAAAGCCACTTATGCCAAGGTACACTAATTATCAAGGCTGAACAGAAGGGGTGTCCTAACATTTTCCCCATTTGTTACATGTGATTGTGTGAAAATGACCAAGGGCCAGCAACTCTAACTGACATATTTATTAACTGTGAAAGTAACATACAAATACTCATTTCGTATTCTAACCTCTCATTAGTCATACTGCTGCCCCAAAGTGTGACTTTACACAGGATGAAGCACAATGACGAGCAGGCAGGGGATCACTTTATGTCTTTACACACAACATCCAAACTTGTCTCCTTCTCTGTGGCTCAGTGCCAGTGGCAGCGCATGCTCACTGCCTCTAATTGTAGCTAATAGCGCACTGAGTATGCTGTGAATGGCTGGTCACCACAAAACCACACCTACTCCCCGCCCAGAAACGTCCCCGAGTCAACCAAAACATAAACAAAACTGGCAAGGGGGGGGGGGGGTCGATGAGGGGGTGAGGTCATCACAGACACTGACACACAGGTATAGAGGCCCAGAGATGATGACTGAGTAGGATTATTCCTGTAAAAGTTGACATTTTATGTTTTAGGGAAATCCTGCACATTCTACCTTTAAAGGAAGGGTAAAAGGTCAAATATGAATGTTGTGTTTGTTAACTATCTTGTCAAGTGATTTTTGTAAAATTTAGTCACTTAGGGTGCTTTCCCCCTGGTTAACCATTGTGTGCCGTACCCAAGGAAGATGGCAGCCTGTCGCGCAATATGGGAAAATAAGTCAGAATACTTTTTTTTTTCTCGTTTTTAGGCTAATTTGACCAGTCCTAATATTTATAAACATGCATCCAGAACTATTTTTATGGAACATTTTTCCCTGTATTTTTTTTTTTTTTTGGTGCACCATTTCATAGTTTTACTCAGGTCTTGTAACCTTTGATGTGTTTTTTTTAACTCACATTTCCACATCATAGTCATATATTCATTTAAAGACATCAGCTGAAAGAGTTGTTGAGTTTCTGCTGAATGTACAGAGCTTTGGTTTTTTATAAGTAGCCTGTGCAGGGTCCAAATGTAGTTTAGTGAGACCTTACAAGATAGACTTTGGTTTGTGACAGCCACAAAAAATGTCAATGTACACATGGTTTAAGATGTGACTCATTACAGTTACATAAATAATTCATTGTAAAATGAAAATTGGGTCATTTAGAAATGTACCTTGAATTATGGACATGCTTCCTTTCCATCATATCGACCTGATTCCTTAACACACAGAGCAATTTGATTGGTTTTGTTCATCTCAGTTTACATGACTTGAAAATTTAATCCCAGGTGAAACACTTCCTGAATCCCTTTGACATAACATGTCTCCAAGTGTGTTACTTTTCCCAGAGTTAAAAGATTAGATCTACAGGACAAACTTTAACACTTACAAATGAAATTAAGTTTTTATTAACATCTATATCTAGGTGCAGGACTCTGGCCGGTAGTTAGGTGTGGAAATATCAGAAAATGTTCAGAACTATCTCAATGAACTAAGCTCCTCAGTAAATTTCAGTGCTGTAGTACTCAACACTGGTCTTGATCTCAAGACCACATTTTGAAGGTCTTGGTCTCGTCTTGGCCTCAGACGCAGCCTTGTCTTGGTCTTGGACTGGTCAGACCCAGAAATTTCCATCAAGACTGGTGGAGACCAGCACTGATCTGGTTTTCTTCAACTTCATCAAGTGCTTATAATTAAATAAGTGTTTTTCAGTTGAACTGTTCCTGATTAATTAATGTTGTAAATTGACTTAAAACATTTAGCAGTAGCTCACTGACTGTTCTGCCTCCTTGTAAATCTTTTCCAGTGCCTAGTGTGTCAGACACCTGCAGAAACAGGGACATCAGTCCATCTTATTCCACTTATTTAGGCCTCATTCACCGGATAAATACACCTCATTTTCACATGTTCATAATAATTCTGGACATGTCAGTGGCTTTGAAGTGAACACAGGGTTAGGGTCAGGTCATTTTAGACATGTAAGTAACCTGACATGATTGACACAGCTTTGTGAAAAAAGGGGGAAGTTTCCTACTCAAACCAACAAGCAACACATTACAGAGCAGTTTCAAGGCATTCATCAAACTGTGTTTTCCTTCTTTTTCTTTCTCTTTCACCCCCAGTGGGTATTGATTGGGCTGTTCATTTGGCCATTCAGGGGGGATTTTGATGATGGAGAGCGTAAAAGGGACTGTTAAACTTGACGACATACAGAGATATAAGGTGGGAGGTTTTATTTAGCTGATCTTCAGTCAGACGTCACACACACACACACACACACACACACACACACGAACAAACACACACAGTCTGCATGCATGTGATCCCACCCTAGTGGAGTTTAATGGAGCTGTATAGGTGGTGTATTGAACCTAGCGCTGGTTTAACTGGGCAAATCACAGCCACACACATCGCTTCACTACCTCCCTGTCTAATCACACACACACACACACACAAACACTCCCCAAGGCTATGACCTCCCATGGGACTCACACAAACCCGCACACTGAGATCCAACACTAACCTCAATGCCGTGGCTCAACTTGCATCCTCCTCTCCACATCAATGTGCATAAATGCATTGCAGCCCCCTGTGGTGTTTTTAGTCTTCATAATTGTGTGCTCAGAGGCTCCGGTCAGTCCCTCAGCCAGAGTAGCTTTTAACCACATTCAACACATTTTCTTTTATATCCTGCCCTAATGTACCATCCATTACCTTGAGTCAAATAAGCAGTTTTAATCTGACCCAGGTGGCTTATTTCTGCCTTTCTACACACACTGCCTGGGTCAGCTACACAGAGGCAAAGGTATGGACTGGAAATGCCGTGCATATGCATATTAATTGTACTCAGCAGGGTGTTAGAGTGGGTTTCTTAGACACATTAGAATCAAGTCTTCAAAGAACATCTTTAAAGTGCAAGTGAAGAGTTGTTTCATTATTATTTGGTGATTTTTTTTTCTTTCCTTTCCTCACACTTAATGTATGATTTTAAATTATCCCTTCAGTGAGTGGATTTTATTCTTCTCATGTAAGTTTACAGTTGTAGACTATTTCTTAGACTGTCAAACTTCTGAATCTATTATTCAAAGCAGACTCATGTTTTATCATATGTCCAGTTTCTCTGGATCAGTTCACAGTTCAGGATTCAGCTCCACAGTTTTATCTTTTTAGTGTTAACAAGATGCTGCTGTAGCTATTTTAAAATTCCATCATGTTTCCATTGATTGCAGCTCGATAGAGTATGTTCCTCATCAAACATATACAACCCCCCAAGAATTTCAAACGACTGGTCAGCCCCTGAACCCATTATGCTCCCGCGTTACAGTGTAGACCACTGCATGCACTCCCTTCAGTGACTGTGCTGTGACACCCCCCACCCCTGACCTTTTTCCCCCTCCCACATGAACAAGTCTTTGAGGTTTTATTGTTGTAATGTTTTTTTCATGTTGCTGACGTGCTGAGGTGTTTTTTTTTCCTCATCCCAAACCGTGCCCCCACTCATCGAGGCCTCGTGTGGTATTTGCTTTTTTCCCCTCCTCCTTCCTCCTGTACTCTTTTTCTTCCAATGAAACGGGGCGCTGCACACTATAGCGACCCAACAGTTCTCCTGCTCCCTGTCCTCCCCATGTTATGTGTCTCTGTCTTTTTAATGTTTCTTGGATGGGATGTAACTAAAAGGCAGATTCTGTTGCTCTGAAACATGTGCACTAGCAAATAAAGTGAATCTTGGATCTTGAATCTTCCTCAAAATAAAGCAGGAAGATTTCATCAAAGGAAATACACATTGCAATGTTCCCTAAATTTAACTGGGCTTGTAAATTAAGTTTGATATGAATACAGCAGTAACTTCCACTGTGTGATGGGTTTCGTGGATCCTTTTATGCAGAGGTGATTAGAAACCATGTTTGAGGTTTCATATGTTTTAAAGACATTTTCCACCAAAGGAAAGTTGTAACAGAGCTGTGATATTCTTTCTTATGGTTATGCATTCGTCAGACGTATTATTCTTTTTTCCATCCAGGTGACAACATGGCGTACAGGAAGGTGTGTGATGCTCAGGGGGGCCCGTTGGTCGGTGAGGTTCTGCACTGTGCTGGAGGTCTTGATCTTGACTGGGACTTGGACAAAGAGGAACTGCAGGAACCAGGCCCCAGCATGGACCGTATGCAGATGCAGCACGTGGAGTGTCAGAGATCAGGTAAGATTAGCATGAACTCATAAATATCCACTACAATGATGACATAAGTCAGACCCCTTCACTGTTTCTTAACGGCTATGGCTGCATATGCATCTTGGTTAATGGAGAGACAGAAACATAAGATGATTTTTCAGACTACGCATGAAGTTTCACCACCAAAGACTTCAAGTTATACCTAAAATGATGATCACATTCTCTCATAGACTCAGGAGCTCTACTCCTTTGTTTCAATCTCTCAGAATTCTTCCCATATTTGACCTCAACAGGCTGCAACTATGTTTATTTGTCTTTAAATCTGTAAACACCTTACTTCCTGTCCATTTCCAAAACTTATTTCAGTTTAATTTTTAAATCCATCACGACAATAACAGGTCAGTCAATAATCTCCATCCAGCTTTTTTTAGGAGAACATTCTCTCAATTCTCAATAACATTTAGAGGCCCTCATTGTTGGAACAATTTACCAATTCACATCAGGACCAGCACCAATTTAAAGTCATTCAAAAAACTAACCATACAGTTCTTATTGGACCAAGTAAACAGCACAACATCCTAATCCTTCTCTTATTTAATTCTATTTTTCCCTCATCTTTCCTTTGCTAACACTGTAATGATTTTTTTCCCCTTTTTTTTCCCTTTCTTTTGACTGTAATGTATCTGTCTGAACAGCATATACTGAATGTGCATGTGTTTATATAGATACATTTGTGTATATATGTTTATGAATGAATGTATGTGTCTATGTATAAGTGTATGTGTATGTATATGTGTTAATATATTGTATTTTTGCTCGGGACTTAAGGAGGGCTACTCAACAAGCCCTGAATGGTCTCTTTGGCCCCTTCTGCACGTCTTTGTAGCAACTTTTTGATGCTTTGCTCAGTTTTATTTATTTATTTATTTATTTTTATTTTTTTAAAGGGCCAATAAATAAATAAATAAATAGAGACAGCAGGAAAAAATTCTGGACACAGGACCATATAGAGGTGGAAATGACGTCCTGTCGTGTAAATAATAACAATGACAAAGGGTTATTTAGATAGATAGATAGATAGATGGATGGATGGATGGATGGATGGATGGATGGATGGATAGATAGATAGATAGATAGATAGATAGATAGATAGATAGATAGATAGATAGATAGATAGATAGATAGATAGAAAGATAGATAGATAGATAGATAGATAGATAGATAGATAGATAGATAGATAGATACTTTATTGATCCAGAGGGAAATTCACAAATTTAGTTTGTTAAATAAAATGAATCAAAGCATTGACCCCCATGGGAGAGGTAACCCATTTCTCCCACCCACTCTGATGGTGGGTGCTCTAGATATTGCACTAAGATAAAAATTCAATCCTGTTTATTTTATTTTACTTTAAGATTTTCTCCATTGTGATATGAGCTGCACTAAGATATGGCACCATGCTATAAAGAACCGCCTGTCTTGTTTTACATTTGTTAATGAATGTTTTTCTACGATTTTCAGAGAAACTCTTCTTTGTGATAAAAATAAGTTTTAAATTTAGTCAACTCATCGTCTTTTTTCCAAAAATCCATCTTGTAAAAAGGGGGTTGTCTTAAATCAGGGATTGTCTGACAATTGGATCAAAACAACATTTCCAGTCCAACCTGGTTAGCTGGGGGTGGATGAAGAAATATTTAAGTTGAATGTCAACATGTTAAAATGCTGAGTAACTGCATTTTAACATAATTTAATTTAACAGCTCACAGCCATGGAAGTGACTGGTGTTTCAGTGTAAAGTGTGACCTTGTTAACTGGTGACTTTTGTCCAACAATCACTGATACATGTGGCTAAACTTTACTACTCTAAAAAATATTAACATTTTAATGCTGATCACAGTTTAAGTTTAAAGATCGTCGAATTGTCCAGAAAAAGGATGGAGCTAAAATGGAGCGAAGCAGCGCTTTCATTGGTCAAATGTGTGGTCATCTTTACGATGATGTATGCAAAGAGAAACTCATATTTACTCATAAATCTTTATTTTACTTCAATCTGCTAGGCAGCTTTTAACATCATTAATTCAAAGTTTGTAATTGCTGCCTAATAGAAAACCGAATGTGATGAAATGTTTACAACACAACATCATTAAATATTTAGATTCATGTGTCTCATGACTGATCTGACTTTGCTGAAGAGGTATGTTATTTGAACCGGGCTACAAGTCATCTGAAATGTTAATGAATACTGTCTGATTAATATCAGGACTGGTAACATGATGGGAGTATGAATTATTAATTCTAAAAGTGTCTGCAGTTAATGAGAGTCCCAGCAGCTCATAACTGTCACACATGATGCAGTTTGGGAATAAAAATTCTCTCAAATCAGTTCAAATACAACGTGAAGTCTCATTTTCTTTGGTGCAGCCACATTTAATGCGGTGCTGCATTCATCTCACTGCAACAATAGTGCATGTCCAATCTTTTCTCACTTACATGCTAATAAACACAGTTCACTCTCCTCTCTGTAATTGATCTTAGAGTTGACAGCCTTTCAAGCATGTCAAAGCAGTTTTTTTTTCTTTTTTTCATGCTTTTGATTATCATGAAATGTGTTTTGGACAGAAATGTTCAAAAACTCCTGCACATAATTTGAAACCTGTCACTGTGAGGTGGAAAAAAAAAAGCTGAATTATGTGAGAAGTTTGCTTCTGCCAGCAGCTGAAAAGAGAGAAACTTCATAAGTACCCTGAAGCTAGACTTGAGTTTTTCCGCTTTGAAGGACTGTGTTTTGAAACGTGCCTGGAGTTCTGTTCCGGTGGCAGCTCTCTATCCTCACGTATGCCTCAGCACGCAAGTGGGATGAATGTTTTAAAAACTCCAAACCAAGCAGGAAGTTTTTTTTATTCTCTTCCCTTTTTTTCCACTGTCTCTATCATCACAGTTGGACCACAGTTTATTTCACTTTTTACAGCTCATAGAAACACAGGGGAAAGGAGCGTAAAATAATTTCTGGTCTTACTATTATTGCTGTAATTCTCATTATTTAAAGGTGCTATGTTACGCATAATTTAATTTTACATGGATTACTAATGAAAATAAGAGTCCCCAGCATGTCCTCAACAACCTCAACATTCATGACTTCTGCATCAAATGACTTTTAACTGTTTTCAAAAGTATAATATGGCACCTTTAAAGCCCTGGGAGAACTTAATAAGTGATCTTCAAATCAATTCATTTTTATGTTTGCCTGTTTATGATCCACAAGTTAACTTACAACTATCAGCATCAAAACAATTATTTCTAAATGCTGTTTATCAGTAACTGTGATCCATGAAGAACATGAAACCATTTACAGCACACAGACCTTAACTCTATTTAATGACACAATGGTAGGCAGCAAAGTTAAGCTGTGAGAAGTGATATGACCAAATGAGCAGCAAAATATGTGGTTTTCTCTGCTGAGAAGAATTTGTTGGATTAATGTTTTAGTAATGTTGGACACTGCTGGACAGTGAAAATAACATTTTTCTTCCTTTTCTGGTAAAGAATGGAATAAAGACTTCGGCCGGCAGACAAGAGTTTTATTTTCTTTAAAAAGAAAAGGTCAGCCAACACACAAAAGATTCAAATGGAGAAAGACCCCGAGCATGGGGAGGCTCAAACATTTATGCCTTAGGAATGCACCTGAAGGTATGCTGCACACCTTCCTGTCTGCTGTGGGAATCCACACCTGAACAGAGCTTTATAACAGGAAGGGGGATAGTAAGAGGGTGTAGACATCATTATTTAAAGGGGAAAAAAAATAATAATAACTTTATTTACAGAGCACATTTAAAACCAACAGTTCACAAAACAGCAGAGGTCCACAATAAAATCATGCTGTGCCAATGCTTTGGAATTGAAGTGTGTATCAATCAAGTTTCACTCAGAGCAAGTGATGTCACTGGTGATGTTTGAAGCCTCACTGATTCAGGAAGTGGTTTGAGGGTTGGTGTGATCTGTTGATCCACCTTAATGGATCTTCTCACAGTGTGTCTGTCAGTGTTGCTGACTTTTTTACTTTGAGTGTGACATTGAAATGAATTTTTATACTGCTGCTTATTTTGATGGAGCCTGTGAAAAAGAGAATGTTTTCCCTTATCCCTGTGCCCTGGAGAAGAGTTTCCTTCAAAGTTGAAGTAGTTTTTAAGAAGTGGAATCATCTGAACCCAAACAGGGTGGATCACATTTTGTTTCTGAATAAGATTTATAAAGTCTGTAAATTACATAAACAAATTTTACCACTTTTATTACTAAAAGCTACTAAAAATGATTCATCAACAACCAGACTTTCAGGCTCCTTTAAGTAGCTGCGTGATCCAACCAAAAGTGAAGGCTCAATATTTTGTGATCATTTACTTTTTTACCTTTAACTTGTATCTGATCAACAATGCACCTAACTTATACACCAGGGTTAATAAACCATCATCAACATGCATTCAGATAAAATGAAGGTTCAAACCTCAAAAAGGACATTCCTGAGTCCCTGTAGGTAAACCCCCCTCCCCCCTCATTCTTACATGGTGCCTTCCAATGGGCACACCTCCTCATCAGCCAGTGACACGTTCCTGGATTGAGGTGAAAACTCAGCATGGCAGGAGAACACAGGTGACACAAATTAACAAACTAAAAAGTTAAAGAACTACAAGTTTACCAACAAAATTAATGATTAATGTAAGAAACATTATGTTTCTTTCAATTCCAGTTGTAGCTTACTGTCTAAATGACTCTATTGGTGGCTAAGTTTAACACAGGCCATTGGGTTTAATTAAGAGAGGCTGTTTACCCCTCACATGTATGTGAGTATGTAACTTTACAGAGAAACATCTCACATATTGTCCTCACAGAGTCTTTAGAAGTGAGGGGAAGCTCAGCTCACTGGTTGTGGAGATGTCTCATTAAACCTAAGGTTGCAACCTTCTGCTTTTCTATTTCATAACCATGTATTTGGTATCTGTAGCTGTTTTACATGGAGCACATACATTTGGAATAATTGTCTGATCAGATACAAAAGGATTGCTTTGAAGATGTATGGTGGTGCACTTACAGCAATTTGCACTAAGAATAAGAGCAAACAGAGAACACAGATACTTTTTTTTTTTTTTGTGCCATGACTGACACATTAGTCAGGCAGAACACACATTAACATAGCTACCCTGACAACTTTATTAAGCTTCTATGAAAAAGCTGGAGTTGAAATTTTGTATTAAATTCAAGAAAACCTGCACATTTAAATACAACTATTAAAGGTGAATAGTTTTCATTTCACAACTATTTCTTTATTTGATGGGGGTCAATAGAATAATTCAAAATAACCACCCTCTCTGCAGTTTGACGTGGCTGCGTTTGTCCCAGAGCACAAGCACTTGATGTAAAACGATAACAGTAATTTTCTCTTCTTGTTTTTTCCTCTCAGGTTGTTCAGACCCCGGCCCTGATCCTGACCCTGAGCTGATGGAGCCCATCCAGCAGTCTGTCTCAGTTTCACCTCACGGACGATTCGAGCGCCTCCAAGAAGATCCAAACTACATCTCCCACTTCACCAGAGCCCCGGGCCATAAAGGGCAAAGACGACTCCACTGCTTCCTGCTCAGGTAAGAACCAAAGATTGGTGTCGGGCGACTGTCTCATGCTGAAAATAATCACAGTTACATTAAAGAGTGATGAGGCTTATGAAGTCATTGTGCTAAATATTTACAACCCATACCACCATGCAGATGATGTAGTTTGATATGATCTCTCTGACACTGTCAGGGACAGAGCAGTAAGGCACAAGAATAAAGGAATTATTTGAAAAAAAAATGTGAGTTTTCATTTGACCCAAAGAGAGGAGTCTGTTATGAGCAAATCATAACTATAACATCAATGTTTATGAAAGATGTTAGCTTAGTAAAACTCAGTTTAAAGTGATAAATGTATGTATGTATGTATGTATGTATGTATGTATGTATGTATGTATGTATGTGTGTATGTATGTATGTGCACGCACATTTCTTTCTTTCTTTATTTTGAAGTGGGGGTTGATGATTTTCTGATTTTATATTATCTTCCACAAGATGATGACTATTCTGCATTCCCTCTCTTTTCGTCTTCCTTTTGCTCTTTTCTTTTCGTACTTTTTCTCCTTACTTTTGGAAAGTTTATTTGTTGGTGTTTGTTGCTGAATAAATACGCTGAACTTAATTAAACTAAACTTATGAGCGAAAACACTTCATTTGAGGTGTAAGGTGAACATCAACCATACAATGATGTTACGGTGATGCCGGCGCGGTAGCCTCACAGCAAGGTCACTGGTTCAAATCCTGGTTGGGGCCTGGTGAGCCTTTCTGTGTGGAGTTTGCATGTTTGCAGGTGTGTGTGTGTGTGTGTGTGTGTGTGTGTGTGTGTGTGTGTGTGTGTGTGTGTGTGTTTGTGTGTGTGTGTGAGTGAAAGGTTGTTTGTCTATATGTCAGCCCTGTGATTGATTGGTGACCAGTCCAGGGTGTACCCCCCCCCTCTTGTCCAATGACAGCTAGGATGAGCTCCAGCCACCTGTGACCCTGAACAGGAAAAGAGGTTAAGAAAATGGATGGATGGAGGATGTTACACAGCATAAACAGGAAAACAGTGCAATTTAACTTATTCATTCAATAACACTCTTGTCATAGATTTGAACCATTTATTGCCAAAAATGGAAATACAGTTAAAGTTGGCGTTACAGCTCTGGTTTCAGAGTACTCCCTGGGTTAGCCAAGCAGATCCCCCCCTAGGGGAAGAGACATATCTATGATACGAAACATACAGTAGTAACTTAATACATTGATGCAGACTTAACAGGAGGAGGCTACTTCGGTTGCAGCAGAGAAATGGTGCATAGGAGTAGCAGGAATAGTTGTGAATGGAGACGGTTTAAATACACCACCTTATTGCTTCAGTGAACTGTGATTGGTTGAGTGGGGTGGAGAGATGTAGAACATCAGCCTGTCAGCTGGTAACAGCTGGGCGTACGACTTCCGTGTCCTGCATGAACTAACGCAAGCTTCATAAGTAAAACTGAATTTCTTTATGTTCTTCTCTCTGCTTTAACAACAAATCATCATCTTGTCTTTGCTAATCTTTATTTTTTTTACTTTAATATAGCGAGTTTATATCTATGTTAACATGTTCATTCCTATGAAAATACTCTACCTGACAGCTCCATAGTGAGTATCCTAAGAGTACTTCCAGACCCCTGTACCAATTGACAGAGCTCCTGCCAGGACAGAGAGGTTGCATGTTATCTGGATAAGCACCACTGTAGGGTGCTTGAAGTTGAGGTGTGAAAGGTGCCCTGAGGAGCTGAGCCACAGGCACAGACACTGGCTCAGCTGCTATTAAAAGGTAATAGCTACTTATCCAGAGGTCTGGGGTTCAAGATGTATCAGTCGGACTCTTCTCCTGAGTGTGTCCCCACTTCAACAGGGAATTATTTTACAAGAGGATCGACCATGTACTTAAAATCTGACGCAAGTTCACTCGCGACCTTGGAGGCAGCAGTTTAACTGAAGGTTCAGTTTGAGGGCCCCGATCTTAGCAGTTTGATGTGACAAAAAAAGGAAACCATTAGGTGCTTTTGTCTAAGCTCAAATTCAACCTCAAAGTCACAATAGACTCATTTATTTCTGACCTTTCTCTCATTCTTCAAAGGTACTTCCTGGCAGGCGTGGGGCTCTTCATCCTGGGTCTCCTGATTGGCTGGTTCGCTCACACACCTATGGTCAAAGCACCTGTTCCTCCATCGGACAGCTCCGACCTGCTGGAGGAGCTGCTGAGAGGAATCAAGGCTGAAAAGATAAATGCTCTGCAGAGGTAAGCCCCCGACTTTCTTTGATGAAGCAATCACATTTGGAGCGGAGGATTACTTATGTGTTACGGTCACAACACGGAGAAACAAAGGCAGTAATTGCTGACATTGTGCAGAGGCTCTCAGTCAAAAAGCCCTTTCACTCTCACGCTGACTGAGTAAGAGGTGCTGAGTGGTTTCCAAAACCTGTTGAATAGAAAATTCAAGCACTACACCAGGTTTGGATGTTTAGAATATAATGACTATAATAACTTAAATGGCTTTTGTAGAATAGCTCACCTTTTCTTGTTATTGTGCCTGTGTCACTGTTTCTTGTGGCAAACATTAGAGGAGCTATTATCCAGATAATGCACTGTTGTGTTTGCTATACATATTTTAAAGGGGTACACTGGCTGATTGACTTTCCTAGGTTGGATTAGCTGGTCGTGGTTTTTGGTTATAAACAGACATGTTGGTGCATATTGTTCTGTCTTTGCCTCCAATTCATAATGGCTTTCTACATTTGAATATACTCCAGGTAAGAAAAAAATATCCACCATATGCAATAAAAAGTTATTTTTAGGCCTTGTTATGATTTAGTGAAAAGAATATGTAGGAACAGAGGTCACTGTTATTATTGCTTTTGGTGCAAGTATCTGGATTTGTTTGGCACCACTTAACACTTGCTCTTTTTTCCATCAGCTGAGTATGAGATATTCAGATGAATGACAACAAAGTTGAGTTGTTAATAATTGTTGTGGTGAGTCTTGTCTCTGGAGACTCATGAAGGAGTCTGTGTGCATGTGTGCTGTAACCTTGTAACCCAGAGTGAATATTCATTGAGCTTGTTTCCTAATTGGACTTTTTAAAGATGATTGTTTCCAGTCATGAGTGCCTGGTGATTCATTTGTAAATATCAATGTTTCCTATTTTTATGTGAAAAGCAAAGAAACACTTCTTATTGTTTTTTGCTGTTACCTGTTGTTTGTGGGTCTGTGGTGAAACCCAGGACTTGATTTTGGATTTTGAACTAACTCTGTTTTTTAACAAAATGAACTGTATGAGTAACGAACTGTGGCTGACACGCAAGCATGCACACACACACACACACACACACATACACAAAACCTTTTCCTTTGGTGCATTTTTGCTTAAATTCTTGCTGTCTGAGAGGCATTGTGTTCAGTCCCGAGCGCTGCATTGTTTATTTGTTTGTGTTGCTGGTTTGTCTTCTGAAGCAATTTTGTTTGTGCCAGTTTGTGAAAAGCATTCTTTGTGTCAGTTTTCATTTTTTTTTATTTTTTAAATCAATTACTCTAATCAAGAAACTGCATAAAAAAGACATAACTGAAAAACAAAAATAGAAACATTATTATTATTATTATTATTATTATTATTATTATTATTATTATTATTATTATTATTATTATTATTATGATTATGATTATTATTGTTATTATGATTATTATGATTATGATTATTAATAATAATCATGATAATGATAATAATGATCATAATAATAATAATAACAATAATAATGAATACCTGAAAAAAACAAGATGAATGTAGTTTGTTGAAAAGGATGCCTATGCTGTGTCCCACAAACTGCAAAAAAATATATATCTAGTATCGAAACCCTCCAATGCTGATGTTAACCTTTATGTAATAATTTGTGATTTTTTTTTTTTTTAAGTAATTAATTAATTAATTTATTTATTTATTCCATCTCCCTTCTCTACACTGGCATTTTTGAAGATGAAGTGCTACTTGGCTCTGGTAACCAGCATTGATACCCCCCGCCCCCACACCCCCATAATTTGCTTTTGCACTGTATTCTTAAAGAAACGTAGGTTCAATTTCATTCTTGACTGAGATTTTTAAAAAAAAAGAATATTGTACTCAAAAGAATAATTTTGTTCATATTCTCAGGACAGTTTTTTTCCCCCAGTAACCCAAAAACTAATTTTCAAAGATTAATTAAAAATAATTATTAAGTGGTCTTAGTCGACTCTGTACATTGATCCACAACTCCAAATGGGAAAAAAAAGAAAAACCAAATGCAGCTGGTCTAAAGTATTACTGTTTGTATTACCAAGTCTTACTTTGCCCAACTCAACTATGATGCTCACCTTAGTTACAATCATTGAATTTGTGACAGTTGTGTTGGCTTGTGTTTTTGTCTGGGGTGGATATCTGTTTCAAGTGTCTTGAGTCTATGTGGATAAGTGTTTATCCACTTCTTATTGTATTCTCTCTACGCAATGGTGTCAAACAAATCTGTTGATGATTTATCTTTCATAACAGGCATTTTATTTTGGATACTATCCAGGTGTTTGGTAGTTAATCTCCTCATGCAATCGAACTACATGTTTCATCCATCATTATTGGTTACTAACTGTAAATGTCTCTGCACTGTAAAACTAGAGAGTGGCATCTTTATTTTAGGAGACCCTATAGAGGGACTCTTGCCTGACAAACACATTTTGACTGACATCTCCATTGTGCTTTCAAACAAACACAGTTTCTCAGAGGCAGGGGTGGATGTAGGATGACTGATAACTGAACTCCATGAGGAGGAAGTCAGGGCTTTGACGGTTTGGCATACAAAGATGGGACACCCACTGTGACACCTTTAGATTGCTGTTGCATCCTTCCTCAGACCAGCTTTTCTCCTTGAACCCTGTGACAAACTGTATTCTGTGCGGTTTCCACATTATATTGTAGACTTGTTGATAGAGCGAGACGAAGGCTAAAAGTGAATCCAAAGGTTGTCTGCTTCAAGGAGAGGACAAGTGTGTAAAGGAGTGGTTGTAGAGGCAAATAAATGCTGCTTTTCTGTTGCTTTTCTGTTCAAACAGAGAGGTTTGAAGAAAGAGCAGAGGGGTGAGACTGCTGTCCCCTTTTAGACATGACCTGTTCTGTTTAAGCCAAAAAAGAAAAGGAAGTCTCAAGCAAAAGTACACAAGACAGATTCTCCTCACCTGGTAATGTATTTTTTTTTTTTTTTCCAAACTGATACAAACCACCATCAAGCCTGAACGCTGCCTCCTCCGAGCCAAAGGATCATGGGATCCCTGGGTGTATGTGTCTCTGTGAGATAACTGGCTTTGCCACTGAACTGAGACAATCATGTCACCATGGTTTCCCTCTGCGAGTTTTCCACGCTTTTCATTATTTATTTCTCACATTTATATTTCAGGGTGCCAAAAACACCCCCACCCATGTGTAACCTCCAGAGAGCCACACAGTTTACATCTCAGCTATCAGTGACAGTGATGGAGGATTTGTTGTGGTTGAAAAACCACAGCCAGGCAGAGACTAATGAAATTAAATGGTTATTTTCACCACCTACTTGTCTCCAGTTGAGTGGTATGTAATTTATATGATTTATTTACCAGTAACCTCTGTGTGCTGTGTCTGCCTGAGGTCAGCATGAGCGAATACACTGATATATAAAACCCACACTATGTTCAACCTTTGAACTATCATGGTCTAGTTTATTACAATGAGACCTGATTTCACTGAATGAAGAGTGTAATTAGCAAATAGGAGAGGAAATCCAACAGAAACATCTCAGTTTCATGAGGTTCATGGATTCATGTGGACTGTGCTTAACAGAAAGCAATGTATACTAGGTGGAGATGCTTTTCATTGAGACACAAGAATTTAAGAGGGAGTTTCCAGGTTTAATTAAATAAATAGCTTAATTCATCTTTGTCTGAACCAAGTTGAATACAGGACCAACTTGAGTCACTACCTCAATGATCACCTGTGCCACATTTGTTGATTTAAGGACGACAAAATCAGAAATACTTTATTAATCCCTGGGGAAAATTCAGTATTACCATTGCTCCTACTATCATATATTTTTATTGCCTTGTTGAACAGATACTGCACACTAGATAGGTGTGAAGATATTGTGCAGTGTTTTGACAGATTGACAAATAGGTTTTGCACTCTACAGGTAGTCAAATATAGAAAATAAAAAGACAAACATTTACAAGTAAAAATAAACAAATATGTCCTGGTTAATAGTCCAGTGTCTGGTGCATGATTAAAAGAGAGTAGAAATTGAGAGTCTGATGGCCACAGGCTATTTAGAATCAATATTTTGGATCTGCATTATTTTTCATTAGGATGAGACATGAATTTCTCAGGTAAAATCGGTGCAATTTATTGTGCTGTAATACAATAGATAGTATTCTAATCCTAATATAATCCTTATTCTGAAGATAATGATTGCATTTATGCCAGTCGGACACAACCGCCAGACACAAAGTAGTGAAGAGAAAAACATAAAAAAAATATATATTTCCCATTTATTTTTAAAATGCAAATCTTTTCTTTGAAATTGTAAAAAAAAAAGGAGTATGCCCTCTTTTTGTGCTGTTTAACACCAATCTTGTTGGGCAGCTAAGGTATGACTTACATAACCATCTGTAACCATAAAACATATTGTTCAATGTAAAATAGTATTTAAATTTCAGCTCTGGAAAAAATTAAGAGACCACTGCAATTTTTTTCAGAAATCAGCATCTCCACATATATGACAGTCATTCCTTTGACGTGTCTGTTGAATTCCAACACAAGCACACCTGTTTCTACCTGTTTCTACCTAATAAGGGACTGATGAGGTGATCACCTGAAACAAATCTTATTTAACTAGGAAATGTATAAAAACCATTAATGAGGTCATCACTCTCCTCTGTATTGTGTTGTTTAAAATTGAACATGACCTTGTTTTTTTTTTTTTTTGCACTATTTGAAGTCTGAAAACAGTGGAATTTTTTGGTATTTTGACCATTTTTCATTTTCTGCAAATAAATGCTCTAAATGACAATATTTGACAGTTGGGAGTAATGTTGTCAGTAGTTTTTATAATAAAATAAAATGTTCATTTTACTCAAATAAATACCCATAAATTGCAAAGTCAGAGAAACTGAAAAATCTGCAGTGGTCTCTTAATTTTTTTCCAGAGCTGTATATTACAGTTGAGCTGTAAATCATGTAAAGCTACTACGGGGGTACCAGAGGGACAAAATAAAGACTAAAATAAAGCAAAACATCCCATCTGTATTTTCCGATTTGATGAGATATTGCTCTATATTCTGATTTCCACCCTCTGTTGTTTTCAGAGAAAACTGAGTACAACACAATCAAACATTTTGATTACATTTTTATCATCAATCAATCAGTAAACTGTATGTGTTGTGAGGCAAATATGCAGCAGTGTGTTGGTAACAGCCAAAAGTTTAATGTCTCTCTTGAACAATTGCTATTCAACGTGTGTATCCATGCATCTTCCCATTTCTTTTTTTTTTTTTTTTTTAAACTGCAGGCAGTTTATTTGCAGCATAAAATGAGTAACATACATTGTTAAATCAATTAAAAGAATTTAAATAGCTTGGCTCATTAAAAAATAGAAGTTATATAGAGTATTGAGTTCAATGTGTCGTTAAGTTGAATAAAAATCAGAGTTGAAATAAACCTCCATAATCATTAGAAAACCTCATTAAAATAGCTTTATTTTCCAGTTAATGTCACGTCTGAGGATTGATTGGGCAATGCAGCTAATGTTTGAAATTACATCTGTCAATCAGTCTGAACCATGGCAACAGTCACAACACAGAGCAACAGAGAGAGTTTATTTCAGGCCGTCATGTTTGAGTCATCTGACAGAACCAGAGGAGGGAGAAACTCCAGCATCTGAAACAAAAATAATAAATAAATAAATAAATAATAAAAATGTAATGTTCTCTGGGTAACAGTGGAGGTTTTAATGGATTCCCCTGCATGTGTCTATGAGTCTATGGAACAAACACTTCCTCAGTGGCTCCTCATCATGACGTCTGTTCATGAGAGGGGTTTTTTTTATGAGTCTGATAATTTTATGCAGGGACTTCTGCCATAGCTTTAGGGTTTTAGTGAGTGGATGCTCATGGACATATTCTGCCAAAAAAACCCTCAGAGTGGGCTGGCTTCTTCTTTCAGCCAACAACACATGTTCCTTTGTATTCAAAGCTGTAAGTTTTCCTTTTGTTGATAATACTTTATCAGCTAAGAAAAGTGAGGAATAAAGCTGCCTGAGCTACTTTGTACTGCGTGTGAGAGGAGAAGGGGGAGAGACAGAGGCAGACAAAGTGAAAAAGACACATAAAAGGAGCTATGAAGACACAAAAAAGAGAGACACAAAGGGATGGAGTAGGGAATGGGAGTCAGAGAGGGAGCATATTTCAACAGCTTTGCATGACTGTACAGGGAAATATCACCACGTGTATAAACTGTCTGATCTGTGAGATTCTCAAAAGGAGATTTATTACATGATTAGACTCTATCGAGGGAAGCTTGGAACTCAAAGAATAGCAATCATCATGTGATCTGTTTGGAATAACCCGTCTTCATAGAGATGGATGACCTCTGTTTGTTTTCTGATCTCCTTTATTTGGCCCCCTGTCTACGTCTTCAGCCCTGGGTCCTCTCAAGTTTGTATTGTCTTAACAAGGATGTCAAGGAAAAACATAGCAGGCTTTTATGTTACAGACTCCACGCTGTGCGAAACTTTATGCATCCAATTCTCCTTCCATTTACACTTCAAAGAGGTGCGTAAGCATGCAGAGCTGCTTGAAGAGGAACTGGATTAAGTTCAAATCCCTTAAAGATGGCTTCCCACTGCGTGTTTCTTGGCCTGTCTAATTCTTATCTCTCCAGCTAATTATGCTACTGTAATAATTTCACTCTTACAGCTTTAAAGAAGACGTGCAGCGGGGCATTAAATGGGTTTTGTTTGACAGTATAGAGCTCTAAGCTTCTCTTAATGTGAGCAGAAGTATTAAGATGTAATGTGGTTTTTGAGACGTGTCTCTTAACCGACTGTTACAGATGCTGTTTCGATTGTTTGGTGTGATTAGCATTATATTGGCAGTAAACTATAATCTCGTCCAGTTTTACTTGGGACCAGGTCTGCACAATGTATCATTTTAGTGTCATCAATGTGATATGCACATGCACATTATTCATATCACAAGGTTATACCATATATTTGAGCCTTTTTATAAGTTTCTGTAGCCTGTCTACGCCCAATCACATCACTATTGGATGTAAATGAGCATTCATTTATGTATTTGACCACATGATATGCAATAACTCGCACATTTATTTCACCTTCTCAGAGCTTTGTCATCTCACCTGCTACTATCAGGGTCAGGCACATAGAGAGGGAGGGAGTGGTGAATGTGAGTGGCACATAAAAGGGATTTGAACAATTTGACAGTTTGCTTGTAGTTAATATCAAATAATGTTCTTTATTTATCTCATTTGAAAGTGTCTTGAGTGCCTGGAACATTTCATATGACTTATGATATTCGCACTGTGAGAAACAAAGCAGATGTTGGTCACATTTGGACAGAAGAATCAGATTCTGGTCCCTTTAAACTGCAGTGTGAACATACCCTTACATTCCCCATAACAATGGATGCAAGGACAGATTGAGTTTGTCTCTTCCATGTTTTTCTCTCACAGCTTTGAAGCCGAGTGTCTGATCAATGGCAATATGTAGCCTAAATTACCATGAGACTTCGTATCATACAAATTAAATGTAAGCCTCTGCAAAATTCACTGTTGCCAACTCGGCGACTTTCTCGCTAAATCTGGCGACTTTCCAGACCCCTTGGTGACTTTTTTATATCACAAGCGACTAGCGACGAATCCAGCGACTTTTTCTGGTGTCATAGGCGACTTTTCTAGTGTTTGGCGACTGACGTGAAAGCATGTGTCATTCTGCAGTCACCATCCTCTTAGAGCAGCGGGTCCTGCCGTGAGCCCCTCCCTCGTCTCAAAGCATTCGCAGGCGGTCGGTCTCGACGGTCCCGACTCTAGTAGCAGTCGCAGCTGCAGTCAGAGGAGAGGAGACCGCGCATGCGCTAAGCTGCCGCTGGTTTACAGCGCTGGAAACAGAGGCGAAAGCAGTACACAGTACCAGGGAGATAGGAGAGCGGCTGCTGTTTCAAAGCGTTTGTTCAAAACCAGTCACAGCTGCATGCTGGGTCAGGAAATAAATTCACTAGCAATATGCAGTCTTGAAAACTACCTTGACTTTTAAAAAAATCCCTTTTTACATATTCCAAATTGTTCCTGAAAGAGCCCGATAGACTCCTCTGCGCCCAACCTTCAAAAGGATTAAAATATGTCTTATCATTTCCAGACAATATATTTAAAAATGGGAAGAAACACTGTAAAACATTAACTTTTTTGGTCTTATAATGCAGAGAAACATCACCTATTTTCTCAAAAGAAAAGACTCTGGAAATGAGTTAGAAATTTAAAAAATAAACAGATTAAATTTTAAACAAGCTGAGAGAGACAGAGATGAATATAAAAGCCAATTTCTGCTGGTTGAAAATACAGAAAATCAATAACAGGATTTTTTTAAACGTTTCTTTTTCCCCATATGAAGTCAAGACTTTATAATAAAAAGTCATAGTTTCGACTTCTCTCTAAAGAATTATGACTTTTTAATCACTCATTTGGAATGACACTGTAGAAGGAATTCAATAAAAATCTAATGTGTAGTTCTAAACATTTAGGACGTTTATTATACACTTTTGTCTCTTCCAGGACATTATTCCTTTTTCCTACAGAGTTCCTTACAATAACATTCCAATGCCTGATTATGCAAATTAGGCGATGACGTTATCTTGCGACTTCTAGCGACTTTTGGGACGGCCAATAGCTACTTTACTTGCTGAGGAGTTGGCAACACTGACAAAAATGATGTTCTTTAGGACAGTGATGATACCAATGGGAAACTCAAGGCCCATTTCCACCAGTTAAAAAAATGACCTTTAGCCCATAATAAGTCACATTTTTGAAACAAAAAGTCAAAATTTGGCCTTTTTAGCTCAAAATTTTCAACCAATCTCAAACCTTTGACTTCATTTTTTCACAACTTTGACTTAATTTTCTCAATGTTACATTTTATCCGGTTAGTGATTATGTTTTAATTCTAATTTTTTACTTTTTATATCTCTCAATTTTTTTAATTCAAATTTTTCACTTTTTGTCTTAAAAGTTTTACTTTTTATCTCACAAATTTGACTTGATATGAGCAAAAAAGAAAAAAAGAAAAAGAAAAAGAAAAAAAAGCAACTCAACAAAGCCAAATTTTCATATTTTATGTTTCTGGTGGAAATGGGCTTTTATTGAAAACTGTCTTCATTCAGGGAATAAAAAGACTGCATATTGCAGCCAAATGCATGATCCATATAGAGCCTTCAGATTTGGGAAATATCATTCTCCTATTTTCTTTGCAATATGTCTTTATCTTCTTGTATGTGTTAAAAACAGGCAGCACAGAAAATGCAGTTTTCACTCAACACAAGGCAACTCAATTACTTCTTGTTGGTGCCGAAGTCTCGAAAGCAGAGAATGACGGCCTTAAAGTACTTTTCCATCTCTGCATACTTTAAAACCCAATTCATATTTAAACCTAATGAAAAAATGAATTTTATGTGAAAATCATGCAATAATTTATCAAACAGCAAAACTGGTATACTCTGCTTCAAATGAGTCTGACTGTTGTGACAATGAAAATCATGAGTTAACAATGAGCTAACCTTCAGTAACAAGAAATAAATTACTCTGAAAAATGGGTAAGTGACCTATTCTTGCTCTTTATCTGAGTTCCCCTCACAGGATTTGAAGTATTGGTGCTGCTCCAAAAACCAAAAGAAACCTCTAAACAAATGGCTGAACATCACTCAGCCAGGTGCCTGAGAGTGGAAAACTGTTTATTCCACTTCACACCTCTCGCTCTCCGCCTGATTACTCCACTAATTGACTTTGTCCAGTTAGAAAAGTGTAATTTATTCTGACATTTCAAAGACTTTTGGATGAGTTGAACTTTCTGTAAAACTCATTAAACGAGAAGAATTTCAGGATATTTGAAAGAAGCACTTAAATCAACAGATAATGTAGGAAGAGAGGGAGAAAATAAAAGAGAGAGAGAGGGTTGGGAGGCAGACTGCAGGAGAGCGTGTTCACCAGAGTGAAGTCTCAGTAAAGTCATGTGAAGGTTTTTTGCACTTTGAGCTGCTTCAGACACTAATCACTGAGGTGGAGCCGTGGTTAATTCTCACACTCTGCCTCTGACCTCATTCCTCACACTGACTTCAACAAGAGCAGCTTTTTTTAAGGGGCCTAAATGTGTTCCTGAGGTCACGGTCACACATGGCCTTCAAAGAACTATATTTGCTTCTCTGGGTGGATGGTTCCTGATGCAGAAAATGTGTCCCTCCCCCCTCACCCGCTGGTCTTCCTCCTTCCTCATTTCCTTCTGTGCCTCAGGTCATATTAAAACTTTAAACAGCTGATCATTTATACACTGAAAGAATAATGGAGCTGCAGCAGCTACAGACACTGTGGGTGAGGTTTTATGCTCAATCCTATTTCTTCCATTCTTTTAATAAAGTCCTGCAGTGGATTACTTTTCTTATGTAATAGAGGACAGTGACCTCCAAGCTGTAATGTTTGGTTACAGTGTTTAACAATTAGTGCTATAGCAAGCAATTGCTCCTTTCTATGAGGAAGACATGTTAAGTGATACATTTCCCCATTTGTGTAATTTAAATTGCTTGTTAAGGTCACAAACCAAGCCAAACTCTATCTAGTAAGGTCTCACTAAATTACAACCCCAATTCCACTGAAGTTGGGACGTTGTGTAAAATTAAAATGAAAACACAATGCAATGATTTGCAAATCCTCTTCAACCTACAATATATTCAATTGAATACATCACAAAGACAAGATACTTAATGTTCAAACTGATAAACTGTATTGTTTTGTGCAAATATTTGCTCATTTTGAAATTGATGCCTCCAACAGGTTTAAAAAAAGTTGGGACAGGTTCATGTTTCCCACTGTGTTACATCACCTTTCCCCCTAACAACACTCAATAAGTGTTTATGAACAGTTCAAGCTTTGAAGCTGGAATTCTTTCACATTCTTGCTTGAAGTACGACTTCCGTTGTTCAACAGTCCCAGGGTGTCCGTTGTTGTATTTTGTGCT
Source organism: Thalassoma bifasciatum (assembly GCA_008086565.1). Taxonomy (NCBI): domain Eukaryota; kingdom Metazoa; phylum Chordata; class Actinopteri; order Labriformes; family Labridae; genus Thalassoma; species Thalassoma bifasciatum. The sequence continues at coordinate 32,914 of RPOG01003192.1, read as the reverse complement.
TCACGTTTTCAATGGGCAATAGTTCTGGACTACAGGCAGGCCAAACTAGTACCTGCACTCTTTTACTAAGGAGCCACGCTGTTGTAATGGGTGCAGAATGTGTCTTGGTGAAATAATCAGGGATGTTCCTCAAAAGGACATTGCTTGGATGGCAGCACATGTTGCTCTAAACCTGGATGTAGCTTTCAGCATTGATGGTGCCATCACAGATGTGACAGTTACCCATGATGCCATGGGCACTAACACACCCCCATACCATCACTGATGCTGGCTTTTCAACTTTGCACTGATAACAATCTGGATGGTCTTTTTCCTCTTTTGCCTGGAGGACACAATGTACATGATTTCCAAAAACAATTTGAAATGTGGACTCATCAGACCACAGCAGACTTTTTCTCTTTGCATCTGTCCATTTCAAATGAGCTCAGGCTAAGAGAAGACGATGGCATTTCTGGATATTGATATCTGGCTTTGTCTTTGCATGGTGGTATTTGAACTTGTGGCTGTAGCGATCAACTGTGTTAGAAACTGTAAGAAGCCTCTGATAGGAACAGTGTGTTTAACTATTATCATAGTAGCTTAAATAAAAATCCCACTTCTTCCTCTGACTATTTGTGTGAGTAAATGTGTAATTAGATAAGCTGGCACAAAGTAAAACCATCAGCATTTTTTTTTTTCTGTGCGTGCATTGTCTTGGCTATAACTGTTTCTGGAAAATTACATTTAATACGTGATCCTGAAAACTCATTTATTCAGTACTAATTATATAATTGTATTTTGGAGGGGTTAATAGAGAGGTGAGAGAGCTGTAATTATGAGTAGTTGGCGGTCATCCAGCTCTGTAATGATGGGAAGAAAACACTGAAGTTGTGGTTCAGAGTGAGATCCAGAGGCTTCCATCCCCTTCCTATTTTACAAAAGGGGAGGAAATTGTTTGTCAGCTGTATCAGCACCTTTAGCCACACCTCGAACTGGAGGAGGCTGGGCAGCTGATTCTAGGTGATGACCTTTAGTTTTGTTTTTGTTTTTGTTTTTTTTTCAACTGGAACAGCAGCAGCACAGATTCACACAGCCACAGACATGGAGTGGAGGGAGAGGACGCTGAGGAAGCAGCAGATAAAACATCAATTATCAGTTAAAGATGATGGTTTGGTGACAGGGCTTCATGTGTCTCCAGCAGTTCTGCCTCTGAACAGTGTCCTTATATGACCTGATAGATAATAGACTTCCATCTATCTGCACATTGCTGCTCATTTCACTGATTACTTCCTCTTCTCATTAAATAAGTGTTATAATCAGTGAAAACAGATGCTGTCAAATGACTGATTGCAGATACTCTGTGGCCTTGATGGCATGAGTGCTTTTCTACATCAGTGAAATATCCTTAAATTTTGATATTATTTTACACCTTACCTCTCTCTCTCTCTCTCTCTCTCTCTCTCTCTCTCTCTCTCTCTGATAACAATAATGTTGATAAAAAAATCAAAGTCATGTAAAAACTTGTTACTTACTGGCTATCATTGCCCTGTGGGGTTCTGGGAACTCTGTATTAAACTGCGTGTTACCATAGCAACAGTATTAGTGCTTGATATTACATTGCCAAAGGGTTTAATGAAAATCTCCCAAACACTGTCTCAACAAGATATTAAACATAATGAGGCCTGTATATATTTATTGCAGGTTGGTAGCTTTGAGTTGCAGAGCGTAGGTGTTGATTTCATTTTTTCAGTCCTCTCCAGGCTGATCTGTCGGTTCCACATTACACTGATTAAAAGAAAACTCCACAGATTAAACAAACATGAAGTGTTTTGTTTGTGGAGTAGGACACTCAGTGCTCTCTCCTCATATGTGACTGTAGCATGGAGATAAAAAGGTCAAAGAGAGAAAAGAGCAATATTATTCTTGAGCGGCACATTTGGGCTTGTGCCTTCATTGAGGTCATGGGAAAAGATTCTGTGGAGAACTTAAATGTTTAAATAGGAGGGGTTTAGGATGGAACAGAGACACCAACAGAAGAAACATCCAATCAGGATTATATGTGGCTTCAGACCAATTCCTGTTCCAGGCCGAGCGTCCAATGAGAAGTCGGTGATGTGACGTAAATGCTTCAAGTATTCAGAGGAAGAGGGCGTCAAAATTTTGCTTTACGATGTAATTTAGGTTCGCATTAAAAAGGAAAATTAAAGACTTCAGACTCTTAGCACATTGACAGAATATGCAGCGTCATCATCTTGAAGAGAGTTAGAAACAAGCTACATGATCAGAGCCTGTATTCCTAAAGACTCTGATAATCCTCTCAGAGAACTGCTAACTTAACCTAAAAATTCCCAGCATGGGGTCTTAGCTTAGGAGTGATTCCAGAACATTCTCAGAGAACTCCAAGCAAGGAATGGACAGAAATTCCTATCTTAGGCCCCGTTTACCCAAGTACGGTTTTTGGGTGAGATTCTTTAGGAATAGCTTTCATCTTTACAAGGATCTACTCTTAACTTTTGGGGGAAATTCTAAGAAAACATCATGATTCTTATATTTTTCTTAGAATTTGGCCACCCGGAGCAACTCTTTGCACTAAGCATCTTTAGGAATTTGGCCTCAGATCTTCAGAGTGTGAACGTGTTCCAACAACCCAGCCTGTCGCATATATTTCTTCTACTTCTTTTGATCAACATCATGAATGGATCTTTGGAATCTTTTCTTCAGGATGGGACGTTTTGGATGATATGCTTGTGTTTAAGAACTATGCCTTTTAGATTTCAAGTTTTAGGACTAGATGTGGAATGATAAATGAGGTTTGGTCAGATTTAACAGGTCACATATTGCTCTGAAATGTCCCTTTTTTGTCAGGTGAGTGGACTTCCAGGTTAAGGTTTCTTTAGTGGAACCACATGAAAGCTTTTGGCAAGTGCAGTGTACTTACAAGTGGTGATGTGCAGTTTGATACTGAAATATTGATGCTAGTGATACCAGAGCTTTATGCTCATGTATCGATTCTCAAATCAAAATATCGATACTTTTGATACTGTTTATTTTATTTGAAGTAACGTGGAAAAAATGAACAGGTACACATTGGGAAGAAACAAAACTTTTGAACTCTTATTTGAATCATACACGGTTAGGAAGTACTTTTTCTTCCACCTGGATAAGGTCATAATGAGTAATCACAGCAGCATACTGCTCAGTGAGTCACTCAGTCTGAAAACACAATGACTGAGTGTAAACAGAGTCATGTATGCAGATGTTTCAGCTCCTACATTTATTCAGGTGGGGTTTCTAGTGAATTGATCATTTTAAGGGAATCACTTAGAGAAGTTTTTTAATAGATTTTTAAGAGCAATTGCAATAAAAAAAAACATGATGAACTTTGAAAAATTCTGGAAAAATGGAAAAATAACATATTATCTATATATCCATTATGAGTTATCCAGTCTAATTGGTACAAATAGTATTGAATCAGTATGGCCAATACCAGCCTGAATTTTACTCAGTATCGGAGGTACCTCAACAGGTTTTTGAGGTACACGCCCAGATGATCTTCTACTTCAAGTTGAGAAGCTAAAACCAAGCTACGAGCCGGACTCAGTGACCCCTTCGCTGCCACAGTGAACAGATACAGCACAGTGGACAACAACTGCAGAGTGAACACCTACTGCACAGTGAACACCTACTGCACAGTGAATGCCACATTTTTTTTTCTATAGGTTACTTACATCTATATCAAGAAGGTTGATCTCTTCAAAGCTGTAGTGTACGGAGCCCCTAAAGCAGGGGTGTCCAAACTTTTTCCCTAAAGGGCCGTATTAGAAACTGTGAAAATGACCAAGGGCCGGTGGCTCTTATGGACATGTTTGCTAACAGTGAAAGTTACAAATGAGCGCTATTTCTTTTTAGTGGTTTCTGAAAAAAAACGAACAAATGCAAAAAAAAAGGTTAAGTCAAACATACTTGTGCTGTTATTGCAGACCTTTGAGATAAAACCAAACCTGGGGGAAAAACATGTCATAATTTTTCATGGCAGTATCAGGGTCAGGCCTTTATCACGTTTGTTTATACAACAATTATAAAAACATTTTAAAAACACTTTGAATCTCTGATCCTGCATTCTGAACCGGTTTATGCTTCAACTTTTGTCTTTTTTGACCTGTTTTTTTTTTTTTTTAAGTTCTAAACAACTCATGAAACACATTTTGCATCATGCCAGATGCAATTAAATGTCAGCTGTAANAACAAATGCAAAAAAAAAGGTTAAGTCAAACATACTTGTGCTGTTATTGCAGACCTTTGAGATAAAACCAAACCTGGGGGAAAAACATGTCATAATTTTTCATGGCAGTATCAGGGTCAGGCCTTTATCACGTTTGTTTATACAACAATTATAAAAACATTTTAAAAACACTTTGAATCTCTGATCCTGCATTCTGAACCGGTTTATGCTTCAACTTTTGTCTTTTTTGACCTGTTTTTTTTTTTTTTAAGTTCTAAACAACTCATGAAACACATTTTGCATCATGCCAGATGCAATTAAATGTCAGCTATAAAAGTTGTTGAGTTTCTGCTGGTTGTACAGAGCTTTAGCGTTGTAAAGTTGCCTATGCACAGTCCAAATTTTTGTGGAATGTTACCAGATATATGAAGATTTATTTCAAGCACTTGACAGAAAATGTAAATGTAAACAGTTAGAACATGATCAATTTAAGAGACAAAACTAACACATGGTAAGGTGAGAGCTGGGGGCCACTTAAAAATAGACAGCGGGCCACAATTGGCCCCCGGGCCGTAGTTTGGACATCCCTGCCCTAAAGGGAGAAGAAAAGGTAAAAAAAAAAATTAATTTCACGTGCGCACTTGAACCTTTTACGTGCTCAGCTCAAACTTTCACGTGCGCACTTGAAACTTTAACGTGCTCAGCTCAAACTTTCACGTGCGCACTTGAAACTTTTACGTGCTCAGCTCAAACTTTCACGTGCGCACTTGAAACTTTAACGTGCTCAGCTCAAACTTTCACGTGCGCACTTGAAACTTTTACGTGCTCAGCTCAAACTTTCACGTGCGCACTTGAAACTTTTACGTTCTCACCTGAAACTTTCACGTGCGCACTTGAAATTTTTATGTGCTCACCTGAAAATTTCAAGTGCTCACCTGAAACCTTTTCTGGTGCTCCCCTAAAAGTTTTAGGTGACATTTTGTGTACATCCAACAATAGCAATAGAGCTGGCCAGATGTTTGAAGCTGTCCCTCTATGAAATCAAACACACAATCCAAAGCGGTGTATCCTTTATGTCGAAACAGACCATAAGACTTCAAAATTCTCTTCAGGCTTCTCTCGGACACAACATAACCATGACGACTTTCAAGCAAGGCAGCAATGTCCTTATAATGAAGTCCTAGGTGATAATACGCACGCACTGACTCTTGTACTGACATTTTGAAGAGAAGAAAACGGTCAGGTGTGCATCTGAAGCATTTCTGGTGCATTTCTGGTACGCACAATGGTTTCACCTAAAAGTTTTAGGTGCGCATCTAAAAAGGTTTCAGGTGAGCACGTAAAAGTTTCTCGTGAGCACGTGAAAGTTTTTATTTTATTTATTTATTTTTTTTGTCGTGAAAGTTATAAGTGCGCATGTGAAATTACTATTTTTTTTTAACCTTTTCTAGTCCCTTTAGGGGCTCCGTAGTAGTGAAATAAGAAATAAACAAATAAAAAAAAATTCAAAGAAGCTGCCACCTTTGTAGAAATCTGCCTATACCATCAAATCATATTCACATTTTCTTAAAGATAGTTCTTTGTTGGGTCGCATTTCAGCTTTTTGCAATAAAACTCATATTCAATTTACATAGCAAATGTTTTCTAATTACACTTGTCTTCAATAATCAAAGCAACACTGTTGTTAGCACCTTGAATGACAATATAGGTGTTACCCTCAGCACAGGAAGTGCTTTATTCAATCTATTTTCAGGCTGTGTGGACTAAAACTTTCTTTCGGAGTTGATCGTGAAGTTTCACCTCTAAAAGTCATCTCAACTCAATCATTTCTATTTTTAGGTGGGAAGCAATTACTTTTAAGTTGAACTTGTCTTTAAGACTATCCAGAGGTTACAGCTTGATTTAGTTCATTAACCTTTGAGGAAGGTTGATAAAGTACATTTATTTTTGTTTATCTTGGCATGTTGTCATTTTTTTTTTATCATTTACACTTGTCTTACACCCATGCAGACGTATATAGCTCTACATCTGTGCTAAGTGTTTGTCTAAGTTAAGTTTCTGGGCTTTAAGAAAATAACTCTGTGATTATACAGCAGCTGTATCAGTAACTCTGTGTATGGTGTTTCCAGTATTACCGGGCTTCATGATCTGAGCTGAATAGATGAATACAAATCCCCCACATTACAAATAAGATAGCAACAACCCAACTTGAAACATTAGACAATTTGCAGTTACATTTGGATTATTCTGATGTTCAATATCCCTGTGTTTAGAGCTGAAACAGAGAAGGAGATTATTTTATTCCCATGAAGATGACTTCTTGCTGATCCAAAGCAACAGGGGGAAGGGGGGGTACACAGATATGCGGTGAAGGGAATTAGAGAAACAAATGAAGATAGAAAGGATAAACAGGCATGAGAGAGTGAATACAAATAGAGGAAGAGGGAGCATCTCAGGCCAGGATGAACGTGGAGGGTGGGTGCAGTGAAAGTGTGTGCTGCAATAGGGAGAGGAACTGTTGACTAAGATTATACATTGAGCTGGATTAAAATGTTCCTTAAACAAAGGAGTCTTTCTTCCGTTATGTTTCAAGGATACACTTACTGTCAGCTCAGAACAAAACGTTACCAGAGACACAACCAGCTACTTGGGTGACATCTGGGGGCCCTGCTATCTTTTGTGGCTATTGTCTGCAGCTATCGTTGGCTGCTATCTTCATATAGATGACCCTGGGAGTGCTTTTAAAAGCAGAGATTTATTCCTGAGTGTCTTGTGGATGTTTTCTCTGCTCTCTGTGCTCTGTGTGGAGTGTGAGTGTGTGCAAGTGTTTGTGAGTCTCTTTGCATCAGGGCGGAACTCTGCAGTGCACAAGAGAGCAGAGAGCTCTGGAGAGTGATGTACTTGTGGCCATGAGGCAGAAATGATTCCGTTTTATGTATTAACAATAATAAATAACACAAAGCTTTTAGTCTGGCTTAGCTTTTTAATTAATAAAAGAACAAGGTATATACCTGATCTATGAGAGAGGTAATGCATTGCTGCTCAAATTCTCCAACATTTCGAGTTTAGAATGATGAAACAACGGATGACTCAAGAGTTTCTCTTTTCAAAAGTGGCTGTTTTCCACAGTTGATCAGGTCACTAACTGTGCCCCTTGATGTAGCCGGTTCCTTGCCCTTGTCCAGTAAAGTGTTGGTGCTTGCTAAGCTCCAGCGTTTATCACCTGGAGCCTGTAATTTGTTGAAGGAAACCAGGGGTGGAATTAATTAATTACAAATACTCAGATTACTGTAATTAAGTAGTTTTTTGGGGTACTTGTACTTTTAGGAGTGGATTTTCAAGTCTGTACTTTAACTTTTACTTAAGTAATAATTATGTACTTAGTTACTTTTAAAATCATAGTTGAGTACTGAGTACAATTTTCCTTAATATCTTGACCTTTTATCTGCATTTTTGTAGCCAGTAAGGTGATTTGATAGCAAACAAGCCAATGAAAACCAGGACATGTGGATGAAAAACAAACAAAACAAAAAAATGTTAATGGATGTTCATGATTGATCGCTGATTGATTTTGTGTTAAGAAGTTAACCAATTTAAAATGTATTCATGGATATTCTATCAATAGTCGTGGCAGCATCTACACCTCATCTAATTTAGTTTTGTCTGCCTGAGACCTTTGCTGAATAAGGAAATAAAAACTTCAAATGAGAAAAAGAAAGACTAAAAAACAACCAATCAAAATGAGAGAAAAACGCTTGTTTTCTATCTTATCAGTTATTAATGATTATTGATTGTTAGTGTTTTAACTATTGGTAAAGCAAAACACAAAATTTAGAGCCCTATCTGGAGAGGTGACAGTGACTAATAATCTGAGTAGTAGTGTTTTTGACGAATACTCTGTACTTTGACTTGAGTATTTTTCTAACACCAATACTTTTACTTGTGATTAAGTAATATTTTAGCAATGTTAAAATATTTGTACTTACATACAGATTTTCAGTACTCTTTCCACCACTGATGGAAACAAAGAACCAGGGCTTGGTCAAGCACTGGCCTGAAACTAGCACAAGCACCACTTCTGTCCAAGAGGGGTGTAAGAGATGATCACTGAGCCACTTGTTTTTTTGGAGTTACCGCATACAACCCCACCCAAAAAAGTGACAGTATCTCTTTAAGTAGAATCCACTTTCTATAGATTCATTGTTGGTAAAAGGTCTTTTTTGTTGTTGTTGTTGTTAGATACTTTTTGGTCATTTTAAAAGATCTTTGAACAGTTGCCTTTTTACAAAACGCATGATGACCGACAGAAACTGGCTAAAGCAATGCTTGGTTTCAAACTTGGTGACATCCCTGGACATGCTGAGCTGTTATGCTTATGGCAACTTGACAACAACTACGACAGTTCCAAATGAGGGCAGAATGAGTTTCCATGTGCATTTCATTTACGCCACCATGGTATTCATATTACAAGGCAGATGTTGGTAGGAAGCAGTGAAAGCCCAGTTTTCTACTTCACTGGTGTTCGGACAGGACAGTGGACTTCAAAGAGTGAATCAAGTAAGTGCAGCAGCTTTTGGTGAAAATTCATGGAAAGACCAGCCATCTGCATAGTGTGAATTATTTCTGGTGTATCTCAGCATGAACAGAGAAGAAAGAGCGAGCAGCAGCAGGAATAAATAAAGCAGTGAGAGAGTGTTGATGGGGTTTGTGCTGAGCGTGCATGTGAGCTGCTCTGTCAAGTCCAGGCTTCATTGCGGGGAAACACTTTTACGGCACAGTGGATACCGATAAAAGCAGCATGGGTAAGCGTGGTGTTTTCATGGATACCTTTTTTTTAGGTCTCTGTCTTTTTCTCAAGGTTGGAAGGGATTTCTGGTTTGTGCTTGCATCAGTTTAGATGAGGGAGACATTTTTAATCTTTCAAAAAGTATTTTTATCCAGTTCCTTTTGTCCTTTTAAAGGCATCCTCATTTGATTCAATTGCTTCTAGTTGTGGTGTGCAATACTGCAAAATTTGGTGTAGAGCCAATACCAAGTAAATACAGGGACAGTATTGCTGATATCAATATTGATATAGATACTTTTTACATAGAAAAGCAGCTTGTCAAATAAAAAAAATATATATATACAACCAATGAAATCAGTGTTTCTATTCATTAATGAAAGTGAATAACTAATTTATCAATCAGAAAATATTCATCTGCATTAACCATCACAGAGACATAAAAAAATATTTATGAAATCAGCAATGTACTGATAATTTAGGGCAGTGGTGGCAAACAACTCACACTGGTCGAATAAATTTGTTAAACTCAGCATTTATGTCTTTATGTAGTTACATATTCCATATTCCAGTAAATCTATTCAAAATAAGACATTTGTTTAAGTTTGTGGAGTCATTAAAGTACCTTTTTTATTTTCTGAAAACATTCCAGCTAAAATTGTTTGGTATTCAGCCGTAAATTAAGACCAAACAAAGCTCCTCTCTGCCATCATGGAGCAGGCAGTGCATGTCTGAGTCTGACTGAGCAACAGCATTCACAGTAGAGCAGGGAGGAGGGGGGAGGGGTGGAGTGTGCATGAGCAAAGCAAATGAGAGGAGCACATAACTAGGGCTGAACGATTTATCGTTTTTTTGATTGAAATCGCAATTTCCGACATCGTGATCATGTGATCGCCAAAGCCGCGAGTTTTTTTTCCTGCTCCTGATGGACCCAGGATCTGTTGTATCAGCTGTTTCACACACACACCTGTCTTGAGTGTGAGACTGTTGGGAAAAATCTTTTTTCCCTTGGGATTGTTGTTGATTTTATTTTATTTAACTTGACGCAATTAAGGATACTTTGCGCAACATTGTTTTTTAAAATTTAAGAGTCAAAGATAGCTCTTTTTGTTCTTTAGTTTTTATAACTAAAAGTACAATTCAAAAAGTCTAGTGTAGCAAAATGGGAATGGGTGTGAGGTTTTGAGAAGAGTCAAAATTCGTCAACTTATTAAAAAAATCTTCTTTTCATTTTTTTGTCTCTGTATTTATTTCTCATAATTTTGACTTAAATCTTAGAATTTTGACTTTCCATATCAAAATTTCAACTTTTTATTTCAACATGTACTTTTTATCTTAGACTTTTGTCATCTGAAAATTTTGACCTTAAATGAGAAAGTTTGGACTTTTTTCACATGATCTTAAACTGATTTATTGAACTTAAGAAGTTTCTCTCAAATTCTTGACTTTTTGTCTCAGAATTTTGTCTTTATCGCTCAAAATTTTCACTTTTTATATTAAAATATCGACCTTTTATCTCAAAGTTGGAAATAATCCTTAACTTCAGTTTTCATTTTCATCCTCACATTAGAGTAAAAGCTTTTGATGTTTCAATGGTTTGATGTAATTTTCTGTCAAGTTTGTAAATGTTACTGTACAATGTGAAAACTTCACTAAAGCATGATTTAAAGAAAATCGTGAATCCAATTGAAATCGCTGTATCCGTCAGAAAAATCACAATTAGATCTTTTTCTAAAATGGTTCAGCCCTGCACATGACTGAGAATTAAGAATCGAGCTCATCACACAAGTATTGATCAATATCGATACTACTTGGCAAGCCTTGGCAGAGTCACGTCTCATGGGAAATGGTGACTTCATCCTGAAAAAAGCACCACCAGCCAAAGGTGTCACCACATTCAGAAGTTATAGTCTGAATAGATTGCACAAACTATACATGTTTCTTTTTAAAGATCTCTTCCAGTGACTCATCTTAGTGGCTGAAGAAAAATCTTCAACTCAAGTTAAACCTCTCCAAAGTCAAAGGCAGAGTTGCTCTGACAGATGAAACATCAATGACCCTGAACCTCCTCAGCATTAGATGAATTCTGAAAGTGTTACTTCACGCAGTCTGCATTTTAATAAGAATCTGATGGCAGAGAAACATCTTCATCCTGGTCAGAGAGCTCATTGGTATGCTTTAAAACATCATGGCCACTAATGGAAACTTCTTGCTGCAGTCAAAGTTGTCATCACTGCTTACCAATGTAGATGTAATTATTTAGCTTATTCCAACAGCTGATGGTTGGTTATTCAAGGTTCCTGCATAGATGATGTTTTTTCTGCTGGGTCAACTTAATTTGTGGGTAATATAAGTAAACAAGAGCGAGGGCACTAAAACTTACACATACATAAAACGGGGTTCTTTTTTTTCAAGTCTGATCTGTGCTATTGACGAAAACAGGCTGAGTCGTGGACTGATTTTTTCATTTCAGGGCTCCTGAGAGGAACTTTGTTTGTGTCTATGTCGGCGTCCTGAATGGTAGTGATGTACGAGACTGCAAAGCTTGGTATCGATCTGAACCCATGTAAATATAGCGTCAGTATTGCTGATATCAATGCCAACATTGATACTTTTCACAGAGAAAGAAGTGGGTCAAAATCAATCAAGAATAACACAAAACCACCAACATGATTTTATCTGTTTTTGAATGAAAGTAAAAAAAACAACTAATTTTAACCAATTTGTTGTAAAATAGTACATTTAAATGTTCATGGATATCGACAATTATGATATTCCAATTTAAATGTTTCTTTTTTTTCAATCAGCTTTCACATTCTGGTAGATTAACTATAACAGAAAAAAGCAAACATCAGTAAGCATTTGGAAATCAGAAAAATACTGATAATTTTAAGCATCAATCTCAACACAGAAGCATTGATCAATGCTGATGTCAATGTTGGTATCCATATATTGATATTCTAGATTGATTGGCCCGCATTACCAAGTGGACAAAATGATCCTGGCTCTGCTGCCTTGTATATTTATGTAATATTTTCTGTCCAAAAAGTAATCATTTTGCTCTTTTAAAACCCATCATGAATAGGGGAAATTAAAATGTGGTCTGAGGTTTCACAGTAGTAACCAAAACAACCTGCAACAAGAACCAGAACAGCTGATTTCAAACTGAAATGCCTTCTCCAGACACTCAGGTCACCTTGCTGATTGTTCATTTTATTAGGATATCATCCCAGAGACAAGTAATTACATACTACATAATAGTTAATTTGAGAAAATGGCTGAGGAAATAATAACCAAGTTAGCACCTTTACTGAAAGAGTGATAATTCTTCATGATCAACTTTTAATTTTCCCCCAGTAAAAGAAAGAAAGGAACCAGAACAGCAGCCCTGATACATTTGACACAACTTTTACTTTGAAAGTTAAACACAGGTACCTCTGCAGTTAAATAGGCACTCACAGGTCTTTGTTTTCTGTATTAGATCAAAATTAGCTTTTCACCTTCCTTTGTCTTCCTCGAGGCTTTTTTAATGAGAGAAGATGAGTTTGCCAAAGTCATTCTTGTTATCGGTTCAGCCCAGTGCAGGCAGAATTTATCAAACAGGTGGCAAAAACACAGCCCACCCACTAAAGGTGCAGAATAATGTTTCAACTTTACTTCATCTACCACATAAATAGGTATGCTGTCAGAGTATAAACAAATATACAAACTGACAGAAATCAAATTCAGTTTTTATTTGTTGATTTTTTATTGATACAGCAGATCTTTATGGGGGGGATCAGGCCTCAACCCTTGACCACTGCCCAATCCACATTGCACCAGACCCTCCTGTAGGTGGGGGTTCCACAATAAGATGAACCCATGTATATCACCATTGGGCTGCGCCCCACTGGACCCTTTGGGTGAGGGCCTGGCAACCAGTTGCTCCAGGCCTGGCTCTAGGGCAGTGCTCTGACCCTCCACCCAGAGTGGACTGGTCTTTGTTCTCATTCTTCTGATGGAGACTATGATCACACCATGTGTGGGCCCTCACCCAGGACCAGTTTGTCTTGAGACCCTACCAGGATCTCACAGAGGTGCTCAAACTCCTACACCACAGTAAGGTGGTGACCATGGGATGCTTCTGTACCCCCCCACCAACAGGGGCGGGTGGAGGTGGCTAGAGACAGAGGTCATTGGTCTTTGCTGATGATATTACCGCCTCTGTGACCCTGGCCAGGATAAACGGTGGAAGTTAGATAGCATGAGTGTGTAATGCAGCTACACACTCTGAGTCAAACTGTAACTTACCACTTTAATCTTAACCTCATTTTCCTTGAGAGAGGAACATAATGAGTACAATTTTATTTTACTAGGGAACTTGATGGATGTTTGGTATGAGGAATACTTGAATTCATGTTAAAAGGAACCCTGGCTACCAGAATGTCATTTTCCTAAATGATCAGTGTTTTTACCAGCTACATAAGAACGATAATAAAAGCTCTCAAAATATCTTAGTTTGTATAAAATTTGAAAAAATATTTTCACCTATAGGCCGCCATTGTTGTTTACACCGCAATAACGTCTGGGTAGTGATGTCATATGGTTGCACCGGGCTGGATCTCATACAGGATCATATAAGTCCTGGAGCGGACTTCAGTGGTTTCCCGAGGAAGTTTTGTGGGTTTGCGTTGGAAAATAGTCGGCACAGCATTTGGCTTTAGTCTCCGTTTACAATGACCCACACCTGTCAGCTCTTTCATCAGCATGGGCCGGCTAAATGCATCAAATGCTTCTGGGGGGAAGTGGCGAGAACATAGTCGCGGGTCCATCAGAAGTTGTTTACGCCCACAAGCGATTTCCCACAACTTCCTTCTTTTCTTGTCTTTTGGGAAGCTGTGCAGACTAACATCAGTCTCCTTGTTTCCTTTGGACTGAAAAGTGCACCTAAAAGCAGCCACATGTGGCATTATTATGTTTTTTTCCCTCCTGAAACCTCGTGACTTACGGCGACTAGTAGTGAGTAAACGGTGAAATTCAGATGCTCGGCACCAAGCAACCAATCTACGTCAGCAACCCAGAATGCATTGTGACAGTAAAACAATGGCTGCGCCCTAAGGATAGAAACTGTGTTTTAAAGAAAAAACAATTTGTTATTTCTTAAAACAACAAATTCTAGTTTGAGACAAACATTTAAGCATATTTATGCCTCTTAGTCCTTACAGTCGGAGTTCCCTTTAATGTCATGGGTTCATCAAAATATAAATAGATTAAATAAAAAAAGGATGGTTATCTCATAAAAGATGTGGGTTTAATACTGTTTCAGTTCAAACAACATTTGTGGATTTGAATAATTCTTCATTTCTTCAGATTCATTATACAGGTATGATGTTGTTTCTGCTGGGCAAAATTACCTAACACGCCTCCCACAGCGCCATTGGGTGAGCTGCAGGGTCATCAGCCAGGGACCACTGCACTTTAACCCAGAACACCTTCTGCTTGTGGGACGTCTTCTTGGGACCTCTCCCTGCCCCCCCCCCCTGCAGTTTGCCCATCTCATTGCTTTAAGCTCAAAGTTTACAATTACAATTGAGATCTGTTCTGAATATAAAAAAAGACATTTTGAAGAATCATACCTGCATCCAAAACTTAAAGTGTGGATGAAGTTATCAACATCTCTTTCGTCCTCTTTTTTTATGGCATACTTTAATTGGACAAACAACGCAGCTGCTAAGATTCAATAACATCCAACTTTTCCAAAGCCCAGACTCTGTGCATTGTTACCACCTCATGGCTGACTCTTTGTTCACTTTGTTTTCAATTAGTCTGTCTTGAATGAACATCTCATCACAGAGTGTTATAGTTAACGACATCAATTCTCCTCATCAGTGCCCAAAGCCAGAGTTGTTATCACCTCATGTAAATAGAATCATCATTACCATCATCATCATCATCATCATCATCATCATCATCATCATCACTCATTAAGAAACGCCATCTTCACATATACTGCAGTGCAATGATGACAGCAGGTGGACGTGTTGTCTGTATCAGCACTAAAAGTATTACGGACAGGTAGAGAGAGAGAGAGAGAGAGACGGGGGGGGGGGGGCATAAGCAGCATTATCAGTGATCGAATTATCAGCACAAGCATCACTGTTATTTGGAATCATGTCACGTCTGAATAAAAAGTAATCAACCCAGGTAGGGACATAAAAAATTTTACCAGCAAGGCCGTAAAAGAAAAGTTAGAAAGTGCACTGCAAAAATATAAAGTATAACAATAAAAGACCAAAGGAATCATTAAAGATGGTTTGGTGAGCATAATAAAAGCAAAAGAAAACAGTACAAAGAGGAAATAGCAAAATAAAAAGCCAGAAAGTCACGTTAAAACAGTTTGAACAGAAAAAAAAGACAGGATCTGACAGAAGCAGGTGCTGACACTGCAAACAGAAGACTGAGGAGCAGAGGAGTGAATGTTTAAGATCAGCACCACCATTGTTTTTAGGGTGTCTCCTCAAATTTAACCTGAGGGGTTGTAGTGACTTAACCTCAAAGGAAAGAAATCAACATTTTATTAGCCCAGCAGCTCTTACTAGCACAAGTATCAATTCTGAAAGCAACACATAGATGTTCAATTTGCTAACTGTGTTCTGTCAGTGATTTCTGTGTAAGTCAGTCAGCGCAAACCTTGCTCCATTATTACAGACTGATGAAATCAAAGCTCACCTGTCCCTCAGGTGTCTCTTATACCAGATGATAAGTGTCAGGTTTCTACAGTGTTAAATGTTGTGTTAACATCATCAAACTCTGCTCCTGACCAAGGAAAATGTTCTCGATTACGGGGGAAAAACACTGCATCTGTCTGCGGTGCGTGTTGACTGCGTTTGTCAACTCCCACCAGCTGCCTGTTACGTCCGCCAGCCGCAGGGCTGATGGACAGTTGGTGTCGCGAGATTGAGGAGATCCCGTGCTCCTCACTTTTTAGATAAGTCGCTCTTCATTTGTGTTGGACCGTAAAACTTTAAACCTGCTGAATCCTGGCATGTCTCTGCTCATTCTGTTATTTCATCCTCAGTCAAGCTAAATGCGATCTCATTTTGGCACGGTTTGTTTTGTTTTAAAAGTCACAGGCTCTTTTCGATGGTGTCCGGGCACTACTTCCTGTCCCGCTCTATCTTCCCTGCGCTGAATTTATGCATCACAGCTGCGTCATCCGGCAAAAATAGGATTGCTGGGTATCATTTGCACTTTGCCGGCGTCGGCACGCAATTGATACAGTGTGAGATGACACATTGACTTGAATGAATCCTAATTGATTTGTTGCCGTGACACCGGAGACGGAACGCAGACAGATGCGGTGTATTTTAGCCGTTAGGGGGCAATATAGACAAAATATGTCAGGACGTTTCTCATGACAGGATTAGGATCTAGATTTTACCAGGATACATCATTTTGATCAGACTTTTTTCACCTCAAACAACATTTTTAGACCTAGAAATTTTCTTTACTTGGGTTCTGAACTAATTTTCTGCTCAGTTTCAACACTTTGATCGTGCCTAGAGTCCTCTGATGTGTTTTTTGAACTCTCACATTTTCACATCCTGATAAAAACTTTCATTTTAAGTCTTCAGCTTCGAGAGTTGTTAAGTTTCTGCAGAATATATAGAGCTTTAACTTCATATAAGTATCCTATACACAGTCCAAATGTAGTTTCGTGAGTTGTTACTGGACAGACTTTGGTTTGTTTTGTGACCTTGACGGAAAGTGTAGATGGAAGTAGGTTCATTGTAGTGTCATATTTAATACATTGTAAGAGTCTGGAGGCTGTATGAACATGGACCAGTGGTCAGTTGTGATGTACTGGCTTATATTTGGTCAATAGTTGCTGTCAACAGTCCTCAGTACCAACCTTCTTTAGAGCTACACTCATGTTACTTAACCACAGTGTGACTGCTACAGATCAGTCAGAAACCAGAGATTTTTATTCAAAACAGAAAAGACTGCTGTTGAGTGACAGAATTGTTTTCTTTGTTCCACTAACAGACTTCAGTACACACCAGATGAAAAGAAAAGATGTCATGGGGTTACTCGTTTTTCAAATCACGCTGATTATTTCCAGTCCCATGTTTGGATGTAAATGTGTCTTTGATACTGTGAATAAAGTACAAAAACACCTGTATAATGAGTACAGTGTACAATATGCCTTCATTATTTTGTTCCTATGTGAGGTTTTTGTACTTTCTCTTTCACCCAGCAGAGTTTATTTAAGTTACGGAGCAAGTCTCAATACAGCAGCAGGCCCAATCCTTTCTGAACAATGCGGAAGTCACAATGTAGTGTCCTGTCTCCTGGTGCTTCAAACAAAACTGAACAAAAAGAGAAGTGAATAGCAGCTACAAAGGAACTCCATAAACAAGTGATATGCATACTATAATAGAGTTGTGCTTTGTAGACCCCCTCTGTGCTTTTATATTGTGGTGATAGCTTTGAAGTTATAGCTTTAGCAGCCTGGAGGCAGATATACTGAGCAAGGATACGCAGAGTTACACTGCCTCCAAGATGAATTCTACATGTTTGGACTTTGACAGGTTTGCAGGGTTGAAAACAGTGAAATTAGTAGAATTCTGAAAGTTTTTGACAGGCGCAAAAATAATAGCTACTGGCTGTATTGGAATAATAACAAAATGAGCTTGTTTACAGTGTAGAAAGCATTAGCAATGTGTCACTTTTTCCATGTTATGCTACAGCCTCATTCCAAAATTCGATGAATTATTTTAGTTTCCCACAACACCCCATATGATAATATTAACAAATTTTGGATTTTTTTTTTCCAAAATAGAAACTAAAGACACCACAAGCACATATGTATTTATAGCTTTTGCCACAAAGCTCTAAACTGAGCTCAGATTCCTCCCGTTTCCACTGATCATCCTTGATATGTTCCTACAGTTTCACTTGAGTCCACCAGCAGTAAATTTAGTTGATTGGAAAGGATTTAGAAAGACACACACCTTTCTATATAAAGTCCCACAGGTGACAGAGCAGGTCAGAGAATGAAGTTAAAGGAATTGTCTATATACTTCTGAGAAAGTCCCAATGAGCTCAGTGACCTCATCATCTGTGAATTGGAGAAGTTCAGAACCACCAGGACTTTTCTCAAGCTTGACTCCCACCTACACTTCTGTAGTAAAAGGCAGATGTCCACCTGGAGTTTGAGAAGTGCTGCAAAGAGGGATGGACCAAACTGCCCAAATATGGGTGAGCCAAGGTTGTGGCAACACATTTTCAAAAATTTTACAAGCAACTTTTTTTTCATGTTGTAATTATAGGATGATGATGTGTAGTCGGTCCCTTTATGAGCTCAGTGAACCATCATGATGATGAGTTCACTGTATTGCAAAGACCTCCATAGTCACAGATCTCAGTCCAATAGAGCTGCTTTGTGCTGTGGAGGGACAGGAGATTTTCATCACAGATGTTCAGCCAGTTAAAGCAAATAAAGTCCTGGGAAAATTTTGGGGAGAAAGTGACTGGGATGTTTTACAGTAAAGCAATATTGAAAACTTTTCATATTCAATATTATAATGTTCTCTCGGTTGTATTTCTTATAACTTTGCTATTTTTTCTTCTGGTCAGATTTGCTCTTTTTTTCTAAGGTATTGGGAATTGATCTTGAAATATGACTGTCCTCCTCTGCCAGCTAAAAAAAGGAAGAAAGAAATCACTTTTCATAATTTTCATAGGAACCTTTGTGTACATGATGCTGGAGGTTTTAGTTTTGATTAAATATTTGCTGGAAGCATTGAAAGAAAGTATTATGTTTGTGATAAAAACCTATTTCAAGTTTTTTTTTCTTTTTCTGTAGCTAAACGTGGATTTCAAAGATATGTTATTTGTTAGATTAACTTCTCAACTTCTCAGCCAGTATTGTACCTGAAAAAAATAATATAAGCCAAACCCACATTTGAATTCATACAATTACACTTGTTCAAATACATACACTTGGTACAAAAACTTAAAAAAGTATGCGCCACTTGTTTTGTTGAAATTGTTTTTTTGTTTTGTTTTTTTTTTATTTCTCAAACCACTACTGGGAGGTGTAGTTACTTTTTCTTTCCTCTGTGTGTGTACTCTGGTGTGCCTTTGAGTGGAAGGGACAAAGACAGCTTCGTTCCATGGCTCAGTCTTTCTCTTAATTCTCACCTCAAGTGTAAATTAAAAGTGATTTGAGAGCAGTTAAAGCAGAGCAGGGCACAGCCAATGGCAGCTCAGCTCTGAAACATTTTACTAAAAGATGTTACTGGTTAAATCCAAGGAGCAACATCCAGCTAAAAAGATGAAGCTGAGGTGGAAATGCTAAAAGTTTTAGTTGTAGTAATTAGTAGTAATTAAGTGTATATTTACAT
This sequence comes from Thalassoma bifasciatum, assembly GCA_008086565.1. Classification (NCBI taxonomy): domain Eukaryota; kingdom Metazoa; phylum Chordata; class Actinopteri; order Labriformes; family Labridae; genus Thalassoma; species Thalassoma bifasciatum. The sequence goes on along the minus strand of RPOG01003192.1, from coordinate 13,542 downwards.
TTTCTGTCAAGTGCTTAAACAAAACTAAAGTATACCTGTTAACATCTTAATAAACTCTATCTGGACTGTGTATTGGCTACTTGTTTGAGGCTAAATCTCAGTAAATTCTGCAGAAAATCAACGACTCTTAAGGAAAAATCAGGGTTACAAATGTTTTCTGGTCAAAATATTTGTAGAAACCTCATGAAAAGCATTTAACAACAAAATTCAGATCCTGAAACAAAAGGACAATACATTTCTGAAAGTCTGTATAGCCAACCTACACACAAACATAAAAATACAAACAGCCTATTTCAAAAAATGAGTTGACATATCTTTGCCACTCACATGAAAATTGTTGCATGATCCTGATTTTCTTGCACGTTCTTGTACAGTCTGCGTCCCACTTCAGAGAGGTTCCTCCAAGGTAAGGTGAACAGCGGATACTGTGTCATTACTGCAAAACCATCACTTTGATGATGCTCAATAGATAGAAAATGTCACCGTGCTGCATAACGTAATGTTCTCTGCCTGTTTAGATAATCTGGCATTTATCTTAAGGAAGAGGACGACATGGGATGACTTTAGGTCACATTTTTCTCTTTGGGAGAAAAAGAAATCAACAAAGGTCTGATCATCTGATAGTTCAGAAGATGACCCTGGTATGTTTCCCTGTGATGCTTGTTGTGGTCAGAGTGACTTTGAACAATAAATCCTGTTGGGAGCTGATTAGGACCACCCTGATTTTGATGAACAAATCATTTTTGATGAACATTTTCTGCCTTTGAGATCAGTAGTCGTGCTGTTTGGGGGGGAAAAAAGGACAGCAAAACCAATCAGAAAGCAGGCTTGGCAATGACAAACTACAACAACAACAATCCTAGTAATAACTTACAATTGAAACAAATGGATTAGTGTCCAGAAATAAAGAAATTATTTGCTGATTTGTGTAAACAAGCACATTTTGCATAACTGCAGGAGATTTCAGGAGATTCTTGGTGGTGAACATAAACTGCTTGTGTGAGATGTGCAGTGTTGGTTCGGGTGGTCAAATTACATCTGGGGATTTACTGTCTGTGCTTATGGACACAAAATGCTTGAGTGGAAATGCACTTTTAGAGTCCAGCTGCAGATACACGGCAGTAAATCTATACTGTTAGGTTAAATAAAGATTTTGAGGCAGTTTATAATTTTGCAAAAGGGGAATTTATTCATTTTTCTTTTGATTGAAGTATGTGGTGAGGCATTTCTATGGGAGCCCATTACTGCCAGTTAAAAAAGTGAAAAATTAAACTTGAATTTTAGTTTAGTTAAGTTTAGTTTCATTTAGTTTAAATAAACAGAGACAATGATTGTTTGTAAACGTACCTGTAAATATGCCAGTTTAGCCAAGTTGGCTCATTTTTAGCCATAGTCTCTGGGGCAAAAGAAATGAGCACTACATGACTGAAACTAATTGGGGAAAAAACAAACGAACAAACAAACAAAAAAACAGTACAAAACCTAGTTATAAAATTCATTACAATACAATAGATAAAACGTCAAAATTTGCAATAAATTCAGAATTTTGAGATAAATAGTTAAAATTCTGGGGGAAAAAAGTCAAAATTCTAGTAAAAAAAAAAAAAAAGAAGAAGAAAAAAGTAAAATCTGGGATGAAAAGTCAAAATTTTAAGATTAAAAAGTCAAAATTCTGAGATACAGTCTGTATTCGAGAATAAAAAGTCCAAATAGGGCAATAAAGCAATAATGCTGAGGAATAAAAATACTATGGGATAAAATGTAGAAATATGGGATATTAGATTAAATTTGAGATAAATAGTAATAATTTGAGATAACCATGTTTTGACACAGTCAAAATTATGAGTTAAAATTTTGAGATAAAAAAAGTGAATTTTGACTTTTAATATTGATTAATTTCACTTTTTATCCAAAACATTGTCAAGAGAATAGCTCATTATAGAGATATTTTACTGGTGGAAATGGGCTTCTGTACATTATTTGTTTATGTTATGGAAAATTTTCAATTCAAACAAAAGCAGAGTTTTAAATAATTGTACAGGTAAAGAAGCGTCTTTGTTGTTTTTGATTATTTTTGCTGCATCTCCAAGAGGCTGAGTGGGGGTTCAATGTTGGGGTTTTAGGATGTGGTCACCTCGGTCTGTAGAGGAGGGTGTGTGGGTCCAGATAGAGGCCTTGGCTGAATCAAAATCACAGTTACTGTTGGATTTCAGTCATAACGCAGCAAATTTTTCTTCCTTCAAAAGTTTTCAGTTTGAGCACATACACATGAATGCACCAATACTCCACACAGTCGTTTAGTAGTAGTAGTTAACTGTAGTTAACTGTTTCCTTTGTCTGATTGGCCTTCATGACCCCCTGATTAGGACGAGGACGGTGCTGATTACAGAGCATCTGTCCTTGCCCCCGTCATTAGTCTGAATTGAAGTTTTCATCACTTTTATTTGAGATGTTAAAAGTGATGGCTGCACCGTTTTCATGTGTAAAGAATGGGTGTGTTCAGGGACCGTGGGACACTCTGATGGCTTTGATCAGTTATTGAAACTCCTCTTCTCTCTTTGTTCCTCTGAGATGACGTAAAGACAGAGCCGCAGTTACAGCCTTTAAAGGAACAAAGAGAGTGACAACAATGAGTTTAGACTTTTTATGTCTCAATGACGAGACTTTGATGACGTGTTCAAAATATATATGGGTGTACTCTTGCATACTTTTTGTGACATTTAGCTCTGCACAGATTCTGTTCTTTATTTCTATTAGCTTTTGAAATATTTGCCCCTGAAACTAGCATTGAAGAATTTTTACAAATTAAATTGGATCTCTTTCCTTAAAGTTCTGTGAGAACTTTATAGTAGTTTCTGCATCAATCTCTTTAGATGTTTTTTCTACTTGATTCATGCCCATGATTTGATCCTTCTTAAACAGACTAACATCTTTTCCACCACCACAGAATGTGTCTTTCTCCATGGTTGTTTAAGAAATGAGAAGTCCCTCATTACATCAGCTGAGGTTAAATAACTTGTAACCACCTGAAAGATAATCACACATGCAGTAATTATCCAATAGGAGGCTTGTACCCATTTGCTTAGTTAAATCCAGGTTGTAACTTTGGTGACACTTTACTTGACGCCTATGTTTATACCGTATTATGAATACATTTATAATAATTTATGATAACATTATAGCGCTGTAGAACTACAGTTATAAACATTCATAAATTACCATAATGCTTTATAACAATAATCATAACACACTATAAAGCATTTACTCATCACTTATAAGGTCAGGTATTGTGCTATGTTATAAAAACATATATATTTTTTTTCCTTGGGCCAGGCAGTGTATATACTTTGCATGACATCACTGGATAACATCAGAGAGACAAATTAACATTTTGTTGAGAAGATCGGACAATAATCCTGCTTGTTTTCATTACTCTATGGAGTGTATCAAATGTTCTTTTGTTTTTCACTTGTGATCAACCATCCATAAGTTCAATCGCAGTGCCCCAGACTGGATTCTGTATATTTCTTCAACCAGCCAACAGTTTTCTTCTATTGGCCCTTTTCCACTGACCCACCTTGGCCCTACTCTACTCGACTCTACTCTCCTCTACCCGGTTTGTGTTGCGTTTCCATTCGCGCGGTACTACGCAGCAGACGCCAGGTTTTAGTACCTACTCTACTCTGGCTCCAAGCGAGTAAAGCCGATACTAAAAGGTGACGTCGACGGACTGCCGGTCACTCATTGGTCAGAGAATGTCGTCTCTGCAGCTTCTGACTCTGAACTAATCACTTACAAGAGGCAAACAAATAAGTCAGCAACGAGTTTTTAATGACATGTAAACCCGACGGCACAGAACCAGACTGAATGAAGACAAAATACCACCTTAAAATGCTCCTTCATGATTCCTAAATAATTGAAAAGTCCTTTTTAAACGAAAAAGAAGTTAACAGCAAAGATAGTTCGGTTTAAAGAGTCTTTTCGATTAAATCAAAGTTCGTCGGCACAGGAGCGATCTGTCTGCCACGAGAGTCTTTAAGCACCAATCAGTCCATTAATCCACAGGGAACCAAAAAGGAAAACCAGTTCAAAGAAGAATGATTGAGCAACAAAAAATCTCTGGTATACCAGGCCCAAAAATAAAACATTATAGCGATCTCACAGGATCTAGTGAAGAGTTGATGTCGGGAAGCAGCTCCTTCGTTTCCTCCGCGTGCAGCAGCACAAGGCTGTTGTTTACCTCCGTTGTCATGCCGCCCCATATGAGCCGCTGTATTACTTTAATGAAATATTTTGAAAGCTTTTTTTCCTTTAAAGACCACGGTGGCACATATGTTAGTACATAATTATGTTTGTGTCTCGTTATAGATGACATGCACTCACTTCAGCAAAGCACTTTAGCGCAGCTGTGTTATAAGATCCACGCCCACTGTGAGTCTGTAGTCGGGCTAGAGGAAAAGGTAACCAAACCGTGTAGAGCCGAGTAGAGTAGAGCCGAGCCGGGCTGGAATTGTATAGTGCAAAAGCGCCATATGAGTCTCTGAGATGAATACATATTTGCTGGCGTTTTACAGAAAAATGTCTGTTCCATTTCTTAAGACCTTGAAGGATTTTTGCACTAAGCCCACACACGACCTCCTCTAAAAGGGTATTTAATGTAAGTTTTGATGTCCTCGACTTTGGAATCTTTTTTCCAGGAGATAAAAAAGAAGTGCTCATTACATCACACTGTATTTTATTCATTGCTCATGGGACACATTCGTGACTCCCTCACATGGTTTAAATCTACAGGGTTTGCTTTCATGAAACATGTATTATTGCATGTGCTTATCTACTTCAGAGAAAGTGCTCACATGTACACGTACCTAATGACATCTCTTTAACTGAGAGAAATGGCTGAAAGTAGAGTGTGAGTTACAGCTTAAGCTCCAGAGCGAGTGGATATTCATACATTCATCCATCGCCTGAAACTGTGCAGTCTCACTCTCATCTAGAGTCATGCAAATGTCTCCACTGCCATATCCACTTTACACAGATCCCTCCCACACCAAAACTTTGAGATTAGCAGAGCTTTCCATTACAGGCAATATTCTCTGCACCCAGCTGAACATTGCAGCAGCAGCAGCCACTGATTTCTCAAACATGTCATTTGGTTTCGAGTAAAATCAGCCAGCTTCATCATTTCCTCTTAATAAGCTCCAAGTTGTGTTTGGATACATATGGTTACTTCAGCCAAGTTGCTCTTGAGGTCAAACAAAACAGCACAGGAGGAACCATGTTACAAACAGCACGCTTTTCACATCATTAGTGGGTTTTTTTGGCTCCGTCAGGAACCCTCTCCACCAGCTGTGTAAGAAAACAACGATCACCCTAATACTTCACCCCCTCTACACCCAAATAAGTGGTTGTAATTTGGTACAACAAAAATTAACATGACTGGATTTTAACAAGGTTCACATAGGCTTCAACTTTGTTTCTTAGCAACAGTAGGAAAGAGCAGAGGTTTGAGCATCACACAGAAATGAACAACTGAGCATGAAAAGCAGACTGGAATGAAGTGGTATGAAAGTGTAAACCTTTTGGATTTTTCTCATGAGGGTTTAGTTTTATTAATGGCAGAGAGTGGCAGCAAAATGAGCCTAAGTGATGAAACTTAGGTCACTTTGGGTTAATTCACCAGTTTCAGGGCCTGTGTCCACTGTCAATATTTTTTTTGTGCCCTTGCAGGACCTATTCCAGGACCTTACAAGACCCAAAGCTATTTATGGCAGTCTTAAATCAAAAAGCACTCTCAGCATCAGATTCTTTTTTTTATTTTTTTTTATTTTTTTACAGCACACAGCAGCCTCAGATGAAAACAGCATAACTTTAGTTACCCTGACACATTTAGCTGTGACATTTCCCCCTCCACCACCAACTAATATAAAGAAAGGACAGGACCTCATATAAACTTTGTCATCAACAGTGGTAGAGATAACTACAGGCAGTTCATTTAACGCATCGAGACCAGTTTTTTGAGGGTGTGGAATTTTAAAAAAAGTTCAGAGCTGCCACTAATTTGAGGACATGAAGGACATGATTAAATTTAGGTGTTTTAACACCTTTCAAAACTACCCTGCATAAAAGCAAAAACTAAGTATAGAAAGTAATTTGAAAAGGGTAAGGTGATTAATTCCAAGTACGGCAGCTGTGGCTTGACAACCCTTTGTAACCTAACTTTGCCAGCATCTGTGAGGGTCTTGAAAGAAGCTGGTTCATCATTCTTCAGTCAGTGGACACAGGCCCTTAGTTTCCTGAGTCACAATTGTGTCGGAGAAGAAGAGGATTTAAAGCAGCAGAGCAGACAGGAATGGACTCGTCCTTTGTAAAGCTCAGGAAATATGTGACAAGAATACCATTTGATGCAAAAAGGTGATTCTTCTTACTCATCGTAACTTGAAGTTAACCTTATTATAGACAGATCTGTACACAAGTTATTTTCGTCACATCTTGAATTCTGCAATTCTACACAAAACTTATAGCATTTAAAAAGTCATAACACATATAGATCACTGCCTGTACAGTATGTATAGACAAAGGAATAAGCTATAGGGCTATGTTTTTCGTTCAAAGGTGTAAATATTGGATAAACAAGGCTTCTTGAGCTTGTGAACCAGCCTCATATGGATCATTGAGCAACTGCAGATTTTTGCACTCCGGTGTTGGTTCACAACTGATTACAAGTGGTTGTATCTAACAAGGGTTTGCCATGTGGTACAAAGACTAAAGCCTGGTTTGCACTCGATGCATCTGCATGCTCCGCCCAATGTAGATGAATGACGTTTTAGCATCTCCTGCCCCCTCGTGCGCTCTCTCTCAAGCAGAAAATTTCTGCGTTTGTGCACCTCTAAAAATTTGTCACTGCTGTGCGGAGACGCCTGGACAGCATGGCGGCCGACCCAGAGTTTTGAGTGTCTGAAGTGCAAAAACAGGCATTTGTTTGATTCATCACAGAGAGACCATCATGACAACTGTGTGATGACTATTCCTTGTGGTTACACTCTACAGCAGGGGTGTCCAAACTAAGGCCCGGGGGGCAATTGTGGCCTGCCATCTATTTTCATATGGCCCCCAGCTGTCATATTGATATGTATTAGTTTTGTAACTTAAATAAAGCATGTTCTAGTTGTGTACATTTACAGTTTCCATCAGATGCTTTAAAAAACTTAAATATATCTGGTAACATCTCAGAAAAATTTGGATTGTGCATAGGCCACTCGAAAAAAAAAAAAAAAACATGACCGACAAAAAAATTAATTTAAGTTATGAAATGGTGAAGAAAATACAAAAGTTGATGCATAAAATGGTTCAGAATGCAGGATCAGAAATATTTGGGGTTGAAAATGTTTTTATCACTGTCTTATAAAAAAATGTGATTAATTCCAGATCCTGATCCTACCATAACAAACAACATATTTTTTACCAGGTTTGGTTTTATTTCTCATAGATCTGTGATAATAACACTGGCATGTTTGACTAAACTTGAAGACAGTTCTTTGTTTGGTTGTTTGTTTTTTTACAGAAACTACCAAAACGAAATATTTTTCAAATTTAGTGCTCATTTGTTACTTTCACTGTTAATAAATATGTAGGTAAGAGCCGCCGGCCCTTGGTCATTCTCACAGTATGCGATACGGCCCTTTGGGAAAAAAGTTTGGACACCCCTGCTCTACAGAGAAGAGGAATAGGCAAAAAAATAATAATGTTAAAAATGGTGTAAACAAAGGCAGACTTCTACTCTAGTTTAGTGCTCTGGTAGATGTGTGTTTGTGATACACTGCCCCTTGCAGTTTGGGAATGGAAGCCAACGGACGCTGCACGGACTGAAAAAATATATAAAAGCCACACGCATTCTCTTGTTTGGACCTCACTCGTCTTTTTTCCACACGTCATGTCCGCACGAGAAAAGCATAATCCAGCCTCAAGCCCTCTTGAATGTCTTTGTGAGTGCCCCTACTGTTGCACTGTTGTTTTCATAACAAGACAATGACAATACATTGTTGTCACCAACCATTTCTTCCATGACAAAGATGGGACAAAATGTGGGGCTAAAATGTTATAACTAATGATAGAACTGTGATGGTTTATGTTTTTGTTTTTTTTTGTTTTTTTTGTTTTTTTTTTCATTTAAACCCAAGCCTTTGTTTGGTGCATTTTTTTAATTTCTCCTTGTGAATTGGAACCAGACATAATTGGTATAAAAACTAAATTTGGTCTTAGTACAGGAGATTATGTTTTTTAGTGTTATTAGACAGCCACTAGTTTTTGTAAGGTTGTGACATCACCAAGAGATGATGTGGGAAGTGTCTCTAAATGTCTCTAAAATTTTCTTTTTCTCTGCGAGGCAGATATGTAACGTCCACAGATGTGGACACCAGATTGTACGAGGTTAAAGAGCACATTGACGAGGGGAAAATGTTGGTGGGAGACTGTCTGAGATTTGAAACCAAACATATTTTCCCCACTCTGTGTGATTATGAGGAAACCACCACACTTTGGTGAAGTCTGTTTCACATTTAACGTTTGAGTTTTTATGCTGTTGTTACCGTTCACACTCCATTTATCCTCATTTGGTGATCCATCAGAAAACATTCAGTCAGATAATTTGTCATTTTGGATCAACTCTTCATGCACCTTCTACTGAAGGTGCATTTAAGGACTGTTGTAAATGTGTAACACAGTCCTTGTGTTGTATATGTGAAACATTCTAATTTGAGAGAAACTGAAAATAAAGCCACAGTGTTTACAGAAGGATCTTTTCTTTTGGCTGTGAGTTAGGATTGTTATTCTATATCTCCACTTTTGTCTGTGTGTAATGACCTTTATTTACTCTATTGATGAGCAGGGACAACACAGCAGCTTTACAGTGAGAGAAGAGGCCACTATCAGTTTTTTCACTAAGATACAGTATGACAAGACTTTGTGTTCAGAGAAAGAAATGATTCAGGTTTCGACTCATTGTACAACCTTAACACCAAACTCTGCTGAGCTGTTTGTATCAATTCAAAAAGGACAGGTTTAGACTAAAGTAAAGATAAAGTGTAGATGGACTAAAACTAAATCAAAATCAGGAATATGGTAAAATGTGAGTGAGCTACCAGATATTTTTGCATCATGAACACACAGTTTGCCGCGGGGGCTTCACTTACACTGGATCTGAGTGTCCACACAGGTATACTGAAAATTCATATTCGTGTTTGTGATTCACAAAACAGTTTGGAGGAAATGTCAGATTTCAACTGAGACTGTTGTAAGAAAAAAATATATATATATATATTAAAGTCAATGTAAGTGATTCGAAGCTAAGTGTTTAGATCTACGCTGTGAAACATAAGTCTGACCTACACACTTTGTATTTTCATATCAGAGTTTGTGTGTGCGTGTGTCTGTGTCTGTGTCTGTGTTTGTTTTTGACAGACAGAGGTTTTGTTTAAGGTCAAACGCCACAGCTGATTCCAGCTATCTACAGCAAGACTACGCTACATCTATGACATATGTCACATCCTATTCGTTATCATAATGTCAGGTTCAAGGAGCATCAATCCTGTCAAAAGGTCAAAAGTTCAAAATCCATTTTCAATTTAAAGTTGAGATTGGCAACTCACTGTAAAAATAAGTAAATCAAGACAGGGTCAAAAGAAGAGCAGGCTGACCTGAGGAGAGGAAGGACAAACGTCAGGATCAGTGTGGATTAAAGTCAGACCCTGATGTCATGGATTAGATGGATGTCATGGAAGCATTTAGTCTTCTGCACTGCAACAAAACACCCATTCTCTTCACCATTTTATATCATGATGTAAGAGACAATGCTGCATGTTACTGATTTGAATAAAACAAACTAGAGAGCTCTGCGGTAAGAACGTTCACCAAGAACACATGCAGCTGACTTAGAATTACACTTTTTTGTTGATAAAATTTGAAGAAGAAAAAAAAGGTTTCATAAACACAGGTTTCATAACTTGGAATTGGATATTGCCATCATTTTTTCCAACAAGAATATTCACACTGAACAAAACATGAAGAAACTTTGGGTCTGAGGTGTATATAAAGATTTCTACATTTATCAACCACTGATTTTCAGTTACTCTTACCTGTGTGCTTAGCCTATCAGTGACTGTTCCTAAGTTCTGAGATAATCTTTGAATAACATGAAGTGCATTTTGTGTTTGACTTTGTAGCCGAGCTTGTGAGAGTTTCTCAAATAGAAATGAGCAAATCTGAAGCACATGAGTGTTCTCCATCACAGCAGGGAGCCACTGCTGTCACTGATCTTGTTTGCGCAAAAAGAGACAAACTAGGATCACCAAAAATAAAATAAATGAAAAAAGGTTTTATTTGAGACCAGAATTTTGTCACAATATTATGTTCAAACATTGACGGGCATGTTAAAAATAAAAAAGAAGAAGGAGAAAAAATAAAACATTTGGTACTACAGGAAAAATAACTCTGGAGGGATTATCATCTAGATAAAAGGAACAGTTAATGAAATCTATCCCACCTAGTCTATTTCACTCATTCTTGTGTCATAATAACGGAAACACTTGTAAAGTTTGTTCAGAGTAGTCAATCATGGTATTTATGTTAATCGCTCAGAGTAATAACTCAAGTACAATTAGGGATAGCTAGAGCATAGTTTCCTGCTACAAACCAATAAGAAATGGTTAAATCCATCGATATCTTCAGCTTTTATTCCCAACGAGTCCCTTATCAGTTACTTACATACGCCAGAGTGGACACTACTTACGTCCTCTGTTCTGCCCCAGCTAGTTTAGCCGCTAAATAACAGTTTCCCAAGAAAATTCTGATTCAAGATTTTCCACTTGAGGTTTCACCTAAGGAGCTGTAAAACTGAACACAAAATTGTACATCACTGCCTCTCAAGAGACTCATATTCAGTACATTCAACATGTTATACATCTCCTATTGTACCAAAAACGATATTGTAAACATAGTGCTAGCTTGATGCTAGCTTATATGGGAAATTACATTGATATGCTAGCGGTTAGCATACATCAATATAATTTCAGTTTCAAAACAGAATTTCAACTTTCATCACAGAAACATGTCACAATGACTTGTTTAGATCAACACTGAGAACTCTAAATGTCCAAATAAAAAGCAGATGTTTTACAACTGGAGGATAAAAGAAAAGTTACTTTCAGGCTCATGGCTGACTTCGGCATGACTACGGCAAGCTGCAGGTTCAACACACTGTAAGGCATTGCTACAACCACTATAAGACAGTAGGAGGCCTACTTCAGTCAATAACATAAAAGAAAACAATACATTATGTCATATGGCTTGTGAATCTATACTTATTTTTATTATTTATGTCCTAAAATATCCAGATCCGGTGATAGATTTCATATTTATGTATCAATAAACTCTATAGAATGTTGCTGACACAGAAAATGTGTAAAACTACTTTAGGAATCGATGAGGGAATCAATAAAGAATCTGATCCATAAGCAGAATTGATTAAGGCATCGATATCCATAAAATCTTATCAATACCCATCCCTAAGTATAACACAAGCAAACAGCAAGTTTGATTGAAGTATGACTTGGTGGTGTTTGTAGCTGAGGTTTTCCTGTTTAACCTGATGTGTAATATGACTTTATCTATACTTGATAAGTGTATCATTTTGTTGCCTTCTGTTGTGGTGCAATTTTAGTCCCACAATTTGGGTACTTTGAGGTTTAAGAGGTTGAAGTCAGACATAATCATATTTTCCCAGACTGTAAAGCTTCAGTGCTTTTGAACTCATTGGCTGCCATTGACGTCTATAATACGGGGCAGTTTGAGGGACAATGGTGCAGAACTTGTCCATCATTACCAGGCTTTACTGTGATAATGGATAAAAGATCAGTACAGGTATGAGAGAGAGAGACAACAGCGAAACATTGCAAGTTGGACAACTTCAGGCATCATACACAAAGCAGGATCAAAGGATGGATTTTCAGAGATGCCACTATCTTAAAAAACTCCTTTTCAATGACTTTTGGTTTAAACAGGGCAAAACCAGCCTGTACTCTACAGCCAATCACTAATGAACAGAAAAAGGTAGAAACAAACGTTATTCCCTGATGAAAGAAAAGCGTCTATTTTTGCTTCAAGTCATTTCAGTGCTTACATAGTCATGTAACATAACATCCTGTGGGTCTCAAAAACCGGTCCAAATGCTCTGAAAATGACTGGCAGCAATTGAGTTCATAAAAACTTCAGGAAATGAATTAATAATATCAAAGAGACACCGGCGTGCTAGATGACTTGTTCCTACAGGAGCGCACACACATGAGGTTATTTTGACACATTCCCTCAAAACATCTTGCAACTCAAAACACTAAAATCGCAATAATCCAAAGTTAAAAACAGCAGACGAGTGCTTCATTTCCTCTTGTCTGGGTAACATTTTAAAAAATAATAGTGCCTAGTTGTTTTAGGAAATCACAGAGCCCTTTTCAAAAGATGACTTTATATTTTCATGAGTCTTTCTAAAAGATTTACATCCTCACTGTGAATTAATAGGCTTGGGGCCATGAGCTGCAGCAGTGTGCAGTGTGTCTACAACGTCTTACCCCCAGACATTTCATATGTGAGGTAAAAAATGGATGAGCGAGGAGCTCGTTATGCGTATCTCGTATGAAGTGAAAGGGGGAATGATGATGGGGAAGGGTTTGAAGTCCATTTTTGATACTTTACATCTAGATTTATGAGCCACCACACATTTTTCAGTCCCATGTTGTATCTACTGAGGACGATAAATACTAATAATAAAGTAACACTTAAGAGAATTTTATTGTACCTTCATGGTTTCTGCATAAATATGTGCAAAGTGATGACATTATCTCCAGGTTTAAGGTGCAAACATTGTGACTTTAGGAACATGGAGGTACTTCATAAACATTTCAAGTGTGTATAATGAAGACATGGACCCGTTTCTGTTGCAATCTTGATGCAACATCGCTCTGAAAGGAAACTAAATTAGATTTAAAAACATCTCAAAAGATGAGAGCTGTAGAAAGGCGAAATCCCACATGCATGTCTAAACCAAATAGCGCAATTCAGAGAAGAGTCTGTCTTATTTCCTGAACGTCAATCCAATTAATTTCCAGTAAAAGCTGCTTCATACTAATCCAGATTCTGTTTGTCGTGTTGACATAAGCTTATTGTGTGTGTTTGATGGAAATAAAATCAAAGAAATCGGATGAAGAGGCCTTTGAATGTCCTTTTTAAATGAAGTGATGGTAATGCTGTTGCATCGAGCTCTCAATATGCAGGGATGCAGACGAGTTGCTGGTACTCTCCACTGCCTCAGCCACGCTCTGTGTTTGCATCGGGGAATAGGTTTAAGAGTTTAGAGAGAGAGAGAGAGAGGGAGAGAGAGAGAGTCGGCTGTTTTCAGCTCTGTCTCCCTCCTTGACTGTGAGATGTTTCATTTAAGAGCATCAAAAGTCTCTGTCGCTCTCTCTTCATGCTGCTTTACTCACAACATCCCAGCCC
>RPOG01003191.1:58085-69905 GCA_008086565.1 Thalassoma bifasciatum | reverse complement strand
TAATAGTAGTTAAAGGTGTTATGAAAGATTCTTTGTGATATTTTTGAAATGTTACATCCATACAGAATGCATCTTGAGTCAGTTCTTTAACTGAGTCTGTAAAGTAATCATTCAAAGTTGTTGCAATGTCCTTTGGGTCATGGATGACTTTTTCCTCAAGCTGTAGCTCCCTGATTTCTCTGTGCACTATACTATTTCCCGTCAGTTTTTTAATATTGCCCAGATCTCTTCAGCATTTCCTCTTGCAGTACTAAGTATATGAATAAAAAAATTTGCTTTAGCAAGTCACATTCCCTTTACCACTTTATTTCTAAGAGAAGTAAATGTCTGTCTATCATTCACCCTTTTCGTTTGAAGTGATATTTTAAGAGCATGATCTCGTTTTTTCATTAATGTCTGTATGGTTTCATTCAACTAGGATGTGATTCTTTTTTGATGGTTTTGCTTTGTTTTTTTAGTAAATGCAGACACTGTGTCTTGGATAACAGTCATGAATACGTTACAACTGAGTTACTTTTGAAATGAAGTAACTAGTAATAGTAAGTAGTTACTGGTTTTCGGTAACTAGCACAACACTGGGCTCCGCCCCTCCTTGGCTGCCTCACGTCAGTGCTTCGCTGCACCGGTGCCGTGTCTACTACATACTGAATTGGAAAGTAGTATGTAGTAGGCGAATTCGAAAACGGCCTCAGTCTCTCCTTCAGCCTGCCACAGTCCTGCTGCAGCCGAATCAGCTCAACTCTCCTCACCTGCACTCCTGCTCACACCTGCACCTCATCTGCTGCAATCAAGTCACCTATTTAACCCACAGCTCCACACACAGCCAGTGTCAGACTGTCTTTGCACTCATGCTGAGAACTCCAGACCTGCTATCCGGATTGATCTCCCGTTGCCGACCTGTTTTGTTCCCTGTTCTGCATTTAACGCCTGACCCTCGGATTGACTACAAAGGTATCGACTAGTTTCTGTTCCTCACCTACCCGTCTGCCTGAGCCCCGACTGTCGAACTCGTCTTCTGTCTCTGTCTCTGAGAATCCGTCTGTGTGTCCGGATCTGTGGTGGGCTGCCTGGTATCCGACCCTCCTGCCTGTCCCTGACTTCGAGAATCTGCCTGAGTATCCTGACCAGTGGTGGCAGCCTGGTCTCTGTTCAAACAAGCATGAGTCCTGCTCTGGTTTTCCTGAAAGCCTTTGTTTGCCGTGTGAAAGAACGTCATCAGCTTGGCCGAGCGGCTTTGTCACCTGCCTGCTTTGCAAGGGTTTGTGAGTTCGATCTCTGGTCCGGTGTCAACTGTTCGTCTCGTAGGACTGAATTATCATCTGTACTGTTTGTTTTTCAAGATCTGACAATTAAGTCTGGTTATTGTGTCTAAAACTGCTACCTCGCCTCTGGGTCCTTCCTGCAACTGTGTCAATGAGTACATTTGGCATTTCAGTCATTAATTCACCATATTAATCAGTGTTGAAGTTACAGGAACATTAAAAGTGGATGAGTTCAATTAGATGTCAATGAGCTACATAGGAAGATAGATAAATTAAATTAAGCATGGGAAGGGAATAGATACATAGTGACTAAAGTATTACAGCAAACCCTAACCCTTTGATTTTATATATATCTTTCATATTTGAAATTTTTCCGGATCAGTAGGACATCCGGGAACTTGTAGTTTACAACAGATCTCGCAAGTTTTTGCATACTGATACTACATACTGAATTTCTGCCAAAGTCGTAGGCACTGCTCGTGTGGTAGGCGGTTTGGAAAACAGCCAGTCTCTACAGTCAAACATGGTGGAGGTTCAGTGATGTTTTGGGGTTGTTTTGCTGCCTCTGGCACTGGGGGCCTTGACAGTGTGAAGGAGTCATGAAATCTGGAGATGATCAGAATCCTTTGGGCTGTAATGTAGGGCCTAGTGTCAGAAAGCTGGGTCTGTGTCAGAGGTCATGGGTGTTCCAGCAGAACAATGACCCACAAAATACCTCAAACAGCACCAAGAAATGGTTGGAGACAAAGTTCTGGAGAGTTCTGAAGTTTATTTTTTCAACAATTTTGTGTTTTAAGTCCTCAGACACTCCTCAGCTCTTCTTTCTCTTCTCTTCTTCTTGGTGTGACACACAAAGACTCACAACACAAAGGTTGAGTCAACTTTTCTACATTCTAACTGGTGTCAGGTGTGATTTCTATATAACCAGCACCTGTTACTCACCATAGCTGAGTTTAAACAAGCATCACCTGCTTGAAATTAAATGATTCACCTACAATTCTAGAAGGGTGCCAACAATTTTGTCCAGCCCATTTTTTGTGTTTTGTGTAGAATTGTGTCAATTTGAGCTTTCTTCTGCTGGTTTTTTTGTTTTTTTTCCACAAAGGAAAGAAACGCATTCATACCAAAAACATTTGTAATTGCAACAATTTCTGGAAAATTTTTAGGGGTGCCAACACTTTTGTCCATGACTGTAGATCTGGGGAACAGGCAGGATCCCCCAAAAGAGTGAGATTATTCCTCTGGAAAAAGAAGACCTCTTTCTTCCTTTTGCATTTTAAAACTCTACTTTCAGCCCTTTCAAGATCTAACAGAGCAAAATGTGAATTCATGCAATATTTCAGCTGGTCTTAAAGTTTTAATCAGGAGTGTGTTGCATTGCCCCTTTTATGACCCACTCCCAGGGCCAGATTTGCAAACAATTCATTTGTAAACATGCTCTTAAGGATGACACAAAAATGAAACTCTCACATTACATTCCAGTTCAATACACAGTAATGCCCAGTTTTTGATTTCCTACACAACAAAAACTCCAGTGTTGATTTTCCAGTGTTAATTATTAGGTGTTGTTTTAACACTTCACAGTGTTGAAAAAGCTCTGGGGTCCGTGTTGTTTCAGGGTGAAAAAGTGCTAACACTCCTGATTGAGTTAAATTCTACATCCAGGTATTGTTCTGTGCCGCTG
The DNA here is from genome assembly GCA_008086565.1 of Thalassoma bifasciatum. NCBI lineage: Eukaryota > Metazoa > Chordata > Actinopteri > Labriformes > Labridae > Thalassoma > Thalassoma bifasciatum. The sequence continues at coordinate 66,959 of RPOG01003191.1, read as the reverse complement.
TGCTTGTTCCCACTTCACACGTGGTTGAAATAATTGTTCTGCTCTTGCAACAAACTTTATTTTAGTCTGAATTAGACTTTTTCATCCATTACTAAATCAAATTGTTTTTTTGTACTTTTCAGCTGAAAGGTGCAATGCACTTATGTTACACCGAGTTTACTCAGTATGTTGAGTTCTGTGAGGATGGGAGGGAGTTTAGAGACAATGGCCCTCATTTATCAAACGTGCTTACGACCAAAAAAAGGGTGTACGCTCAACATCAGTCTGTGAAGAAGAATTAATGCATCATATGAGTGCAGAGCATTTTTAAAGGACAGACAGAGGTTCACAGATTAATATTTAGATAGTTAAATTAAACATGGCAATATGACTGTGTCTGAAATGTCTGTCGTCTGTTGTCAATATCTGTAAAATACATCACATATGAAAAGGCAGCGCGAGCTGTCTGTGATTTCTTCGTGTAACAAATGTGTGTTTCCTGTGATGATTTACTGTAAAAATTAGAGAGGCTGTTAACAGTGATTAAAAACACTTCTGTGTCCACACTGAAGTCTGCTGAGAATATCTGGAGGACGCTGGATCAAACTTTTAGAGTATTTACAAGAAGCATATTTATCACAGGATTTACAAGATGATTACTGATACACTCCAAACAATATCAACATTTAAATCTGAACTGTGTCCAACAGAGTGGACTATTTGATGACAAAACATGTTCATCTCCATGTGATTTCCATGGTTTTGATTTGTGGTGGATTTTTGTGGAGTTAAATAACCGTAAAACTCAGGTCTACCCATTCGTAATTGCGCGCAGGCAGCTGTTACATCTTGGCCAGATCTAGAATAATCACAAATAAAATCAATAAATTAGATTTTGGGTTAAAAAATTCATCAGTCCTTCATCTGTAAGATGTTTGATGAACTCCATCAGACACAATGCAGGTTGGTCTGTTCATGTTTCTTCTGCCTGAAACTGAGTCCGACCTGCTGCACTTCTCTCTCTCTCCAGTCTGTGACATGTTCAGGCTGCAGCTTCTTTCAGAGCTGACAAACATTTTAACAGAGATCCTTCTACGTTTTGAGGCCTGAACAGAAATGATTATACCAGGGCTTCAAAAATTAAGGTACCATGAATTATTTACTTCATAAATAAGAGTACAACGAATTTGTGAATTAAATGTTTAAACTCGGCTGTAGTTTGGTTTGTTACATCCACGCTGCTGACAGCTGCACTGATCTCCACACAGACGGGGTTTTTCTGACTCAGTTCACGCCACTTTTCCAGCTGCAGACCCACACAACTTCTTTTCTCTACTTTTTTCCGTTACTATGGCGTCGATCTCCAGCACAGAGAAGTCTCCCTTTTTCCCATTATGCCTCCCTCCATGTCGTAAAATCTGTGGGTTACTATTGGTCAGCCGGGCTGAACCTTGAATAATTAGGGGTGTGTTATTTAAATGACGATTGTTTTCAGCCACCAGATTTATCAACACATGATCGGGCATACGCCGAGATTGGAGCAGGTACGCATCTTTCATAAATCACACGTGAACTTTGTTGTAAGCTCGTTTCTACACCAAAATCTGCGCCAATTTCCACACAAGAAATGAGGGCCAATGTGGTGAAAGCATAAAAAAACAAGTAGATATAATTGAACTGAACTTAATTTCTAACCAAACCTTGTAACAATGAGTGAGGAGGGGACACAGTGCACATGAGACCCTGCTGTACATGGGTGTCTCGTGCAGGAGGCACAAGCTGTCATTGCTCCACGGCACAGACCAGCTGACTACGTTCTGTGGGGCAGACATGCCGACTTTGTAGCCTGGCCGTCGGTTTCGCAGCGTAGACCGACATCTAGTGATGGGTCAATGAGGCTTCTTGATGCATTTTTTCAGAACATGCTTCATTACTTGAGGCTTCAATGACACACAGCACTCGAGCAGGACATCTAGAGGTCAATAAAATGAAGAGCAATCAATACGTGTTACCAGTTCATGGAATGTTCGCCATTTGATTTGCCTGCACATTCCCGTTTGGGAATGCCAAATGATTACATGGTTTCAAATGCACACACTCATAAAAATTAATCATCATGTCATTTAGTAATATAATAATAATAAATATGTCGGGGTTTTGCTTTTGTGACTGGTTTTGAGCTTTTTTATAAAATATTTTGGGGGGCTCTTCAAACCTCTAAATTGTTAAAGGAGGAGAGTAGAAACCGTTACGCAATTCATTTTCTAAATTTTGACGATGTATTTACAGATAAGATTTCCCCCACAGTTTTCTGATTCATTTGGTTTCTTTTCTGTGAAACTTAACCGTCTTGGAAAAAACTCTTTCACACGGCACATATGAGGCTGGAGTACACAGAAAGTGTTTGTAAAGGTTGTGGTACACTGTTTTGTGGATGGCCCAGTATTTAAGGGAGACCTCTTTTTGTTCCAGGAGAAAACACTGAATAGGTTCTTTGGGTTCCCCTATCTTGGAGTGCATTCAATCCCACTGAGTAATTCACATGACAGACCGAACCAATCAAGTGATTTGTTGGCGTTCAAAGCACTGAACTGCTTCAAACATCACTCCAGTGTGTTAGACGTCATGAGTCATGTGACAAAACCACAAATCAGCACACGTTTGTGTCATGAGCCTCCATGCACGTGTCGGAACCTCGGGTGTCAAAGGACCATCACTACTGACATCCCCTGCTCCCATTTTTCAATAATTTACACCAATGCACTGCATGCAGCTTTTGGTGCATGACGGGCAGCCATGAATGCTAACCAGGGATTGTAAAATCACCTTGTTCATATTAAAGGCTTCAAATTACAGAGCTCTATGGAAGAAAATATGTTTTATTGGTATCTCTTGATAACCAATCTATGCCATAGACAACTGGTCTAAGCCAAGCGGCAACCTCTGGTCTGAAAAGATGAGACAACGCGGAAGTGCTATAAAGCTGCTGTTCCTCCAGTGACCGCTTGAGGCTGGCTCCAGAAGCACCGGAAGTCCTTTACAAGCAGACGGGAAAAAGGCCGTTTTCAGAGCTGAAATCAGCGTATTTAAAGCCTGGTACAAACTCTGTCTCCCGTCTGGATCGCTAATTTTGCTAACGGCACACACTGTGAGGGGGGTGAATTTTTTTCTAACTCGGCTGTTTGGAAGATGTTAGGATCGAGAGCTTACCCAATCAGAGCCACAGCTTAGATCACGTGACTGACGGGCGCCCATTAGCTGTGAGTTTGTCTTAGCAGGCCTGGAGCGAGGTGTTTGCCACACCTGCGCAGATCCCCCAGGTGTAAAAGACTGGCCCTCAGCCTCACTCATTGTAGTTGTAGCTGTGTAACGCTCAAACTCTTCAATTTGCACACGTTACCACGCATAAAGGGGATTCTTTTTAGATTTGAAATACAACAAGCAACTCTGTGATTCTTCGTTGGACTGAAAAGGTAAGTATCCAGGTCTAAATGAAGTTAGAAGTGTTTAAGTAAACGGAAAACCCACTAGAATGCGAACGGAAACTGGAATTTTAATTATAACACAAAATTATCGAATGAAATTAAACAAAAAGCCCCTCAAAATTCACAAAACACAAACCCCAAACGAAATATGAAACAAAATTACGTCACCCGATCGTCCCAAACAGTCTCTAAACAGTTTTTAAGTCCTCTCAGTGTCCTTTAACCGCGCTCCCTTTGTCCATGGAAACAGAAATCCTTACCTCCAGAAAATGGAAACTGAAACGTAATAATCCAAAAGTCCTCAGCCGAAAAGTCAATACAAAATAAAAATGATCAAAAAAGCCTAAAAGAAAGTAATCCAATTGAGTAAATAATCCAAACTTAGGAAATCTTCTGTTTAGTGAGTCAGTTCCGGCGACGCGCTCCAGCACGCGGTGCAATTCAAGTACAGAACGGCACGTTATCATTCATCCACACAGTTCTTTAAGTTTTCTTTTGTGCGGTAGCTTTTTTACCACACTTCTCACACATAAATTCTCTTAAAACACTAAGATTCATTGATAGCTGCAGACCTTGTCTGACACTCTTTTTTTACTTTTCCCGCCGCCTGCTCACTTTTTTCCTCCTCTTCCTCCACGCCACATCCTTTATTTATAACTTCACATGGCAACTTAATTGGACACATTTATTGCATTTCTTATTTTTTAGTTGATCATGTGTATATGTATACATGTATATGTAGGTATTAATGTATGTATATGTGTGTATGTATATAAGGGTATGTATGTGTATGTGCATGTATGTATTTGGAGGTGTATATGTTTATTTACCATAGAGAGGGATATAGATAAAAGGTTGGCCAAGTCGACCGTTATTAATTAAAACTGGAGAAGGGTTGGAAATTAATAAGTTTTTCTTCCTTCCACTCCTTTTTGAAAATGTAAAAGAAGGTAATCAAGTGATTTAAAGTTTGTTTTGTTTTGTGTTGTTTTTTTTCGCATAATTGCAAAGATTTTTTTTTTCTTTCTTTTTTTTTAATTAATTTTTTTGTTGCTTCTTCGTCTCCTTCTGATTCAACACGAAATTGCAAAGTTTCTCTGTTTTAACTGTTTGCTTCGTTTAATTCTTTTACATTTTTTTCAAAATAAACATTTTCATTCATACCCTTTTCTCAAACCCTTCTTTACAATGGAAACTCTATTTTGATTTCTTTAAAACCACAGTACATCACATTTCTTTCTTTTGCTTTGAGCACCTGTGTTTCATCATATTTTCATTATTTCTTTTTCACACTCACGCATTTCAATGTGCCACTGTCACAGCTGTAGTGCGACCAACATGCTTTGCTGCACCTCTGCGCTGCAGCGAGGCCCACTCCTCGCCCGTCCTTTTGTTTAGTTTAATTAGTTATGTTACTGAGTTGCCGTTTTTTCCTTTACTCTTCCTTTAAATTAATACCTTGTTCATAAATTTATTCCTTTATTTTACTTGAACCGTACGTCTCCTCGTTTCTGTCATGGTCTTGAGCCAGGTCGTGACAGTTACAAGGTAAAAAAGTAATTCTAAGTAAATAACAACATTTTAAACCGTAAATTGAGGGGTTGCTCTGTAAAGTTGTTTCAGATTTTACTGTAAATTTTGTAAATTTCTCAGGCAACAACAGCTGCCAGTTTTAAACCATAAAAACAACAGGATTTTCTTTACAGGGTAGAAAGCATGACTTGACTAACAAATGATTTTAAGCACGAATAGCTAGTGTCATTTCTGTGAATGAATTATTGGAGCAAAGGTGACTTATATGAACTCATTATGACTACTGTATAAAATTAATGTCCTATGTTTAAACAACAGAACCTCTTTAGTATCAGCTTGTGTAAAAACTACACAAAGAGTGTATCTAGAATTCCTTTGTGATTTGTAACCAAACAGTTATTGTTACCGTACTCCTGTAGTGTTTCTGATGGAAGAACAATGTGCACCAACTTGGAGTTCTTCAAACCCATTTTGGTGTCACTGTTCGACACTGTTAAATCAACACTCAAAAGAGTGGACACATATAAACACTGTCCTGGTGTCAGATGAACTCTCTCAGTGTTACTTTAACACTGGAGTTTTAGCTGTGTATTTATTCTTGGGTAAAAATGCTGCTTTGTTGTTTGTGCCACCTGCAGCCGTACACCATAGATATATAAGAAGAATGCTAGATGCCTCGTGCGCGCTGTGAGCCGATGGGGAGTAACGTCGTCACATGGCGGCCATCTTGGAACAGGGCTGCTCTGTCACTAATTACATTACAGTCAATGGAGCATGGACTTTGAAATAACTGTAGATTGCTCAATTTTCATCTGACTTTTAAACGGCTTGGTTTGTTATAAACATTAGAAATTTAGTTAATTAACTTGCAAACTTAAGAATATTTTTAAAAAAAATGCCATTTAAAAATTTAGCTTGCATTATAGCCACGTGAGTAAGGTTTGTAATAAACCAATCCATTTGTAAATCTGTGAAGAATGCAGCAAGGTACGAGTGTTTTAGTGAGTAAATCATCATTCTTTCCATTGACTACAGTACAGAGCACCAGAGCAGTCTCCTGTGACGCTGCTGACTCCGCCCCCAGGCATCTAGCCTTCTTATATATATCTATGCCGCACACTACCTGAGCAGCACTGAGAGGTCAGAGGGGAACTGGCTATCATGCTCCACCAGGCTTCTGTGTCTGGCAGCTTCCATGATTGCAGACAGCAGCTTAGCTCGCTCACAGCTGCACAGGAAACCAGCCTTGGCATCTTGAACTCCATGACCTCTGCCCACATATGGTGAAAACAACAACCCACAAACCTCAACATCATTGGCACTCCTGAGGGACATTAAGGGGTACTAAATAACATTTTTCACAATACCAGAGTGTCAAAGGTGGAGGGTGGTGTGGAGGAGGGCTGAGGAACAGAAACCAACCCGAGTGATTTACCATTTATTAAACACAACAGCATGCAGAAACAGCACACTGAAAATGATCCATGACATAAAGTACGACACACAACTGAAGCATAACCAAAGAGATTTAACACTGAATGTGAAAGTCCAAATTTTCCCCCTTCAAAGCATTGTCACGGAAAGCTCTCAAACAACACAGATTTCCATATTTTCATATAAGAAACAGGATACCTTTATTCATCCACAGTCCTATAACTTCATAAAACTGGGCATTTCAAGTGATCCATTCTAAAAATGAAGGGCACCACATCACCTGATACAGTCATGGATGAAAGTATTGGCACCCCTGAAATTTTTCCAGAAAATTCACCATTTCTCCCAGAAATTGTTGCAATTAAAAATGTTTTTGGTATGAATGTGTTTATTTCCTTGAAGTGCATTTGAAAAGAAAATGAAGAAAAAGGGCAAAAATGGACACAATTTTACACTTAACACAAAAATTAGGCCAGAGAATTGTGGGTAAATCATTTATTTTCAAGCAGGTGATGCTTGTTTAAACTCAGCTGTGGTGAGTAACAGGTGCTGGTAATATAGAAATCACACCTGAAACCAGTTAGAATGTAGAAAAGTTGACTCAACCTTTGTGTTGTGGGTCTTTGTGTGTCACACCAAGAAGAAGAAGAGAAAGAAGAGCTGAGGAGCGTCTGAACACCTCCAAGCAGTCCTGAGCAGTTCCAAGATGGCGCCGCAGATGGTTGCCTCGGTATTGCGCTCTCTTGTACTTTGTGTGTTTTTAGTGTTTTTGTTGCTTTTTGCTCTACTTCCCTGGTCATTTACACCAGGGAAGAGCTCATAAACATTGGCCTTACATCTGTTGGAACTTTTACTTCAGTTTTCACTGAGCTAGAGAGTTTTACAGATGTTTTGGTCGGAGGAGCAGCGGCTCTGTATGGAGTTTATATTCACCGCGGGTGTTCTACTCGTTTGTGCTGGTCGGTTTTTACATCCCACCGCAGGCGTACGTAACGGAGACGCTGCAGCAGCTCGCTGACCAGATCACAGACGTGGAGAGGAATTATCCAGACTCACTGCTTATCATTTTAGGGGATTTTAACAGAGCACATCTCAACAACGAACTCCACAAATACAAACAGCACGTCACGTGTCCCACCATGGACGCCAATATTCTCGACCACTGCTACACTACAATAAAGGACGCTTATCACTCTGTTCCTCGTGCAGCTTTGGGACTCTCTGATCACTGTCTGTCCCACCTCATCCCTACATACAGGCAGAAACTGAAATCTGCAGAGCCTGTAGTGAAGACCGTGAAGAGGTGGACTGAAGAGTCAAAGCAGGAGCTTCAGGCCTGTTTTGACTGCACAGATTAAAACGCTTTTGAAGCTGCAGCCACTGACATTCAAGGACTCTGTGACACTGTGACATCCTACATCAGTTTTTGTGAGGACCTGTGTGTGCAGACCAGAACATTCTGCACATACAACAACAATAAACCTTGGTTCACTGGGAAACTGAGGCAGCTCCACCGGGCCAAGGAGGAGGCCTACAGAAGTGGGGACAGGCTCCTGTACAAGCAGGCCAGGAACACACTGACAAAGGAGAGCAGAGCAGCTCAGAGCAGCTACTCTGAGAAGCTGGAGAAACTATTCACTGCCAAAGATCCTGCGTCAGTGTGGAAAGGTCTTCAGCACGCCACCAACTACGGGAGACCATCCCCCCTACCAGTGGAGAACCCCCAACTGGCTGAAGAGCTGAACCTGTTTTACAGCAAAGACTTAAACCTTATGTGCATGAGTTGTCAGATATGAAAACTGGTGAGGAGCACCGTCTGTTATCAGCTGGTAATACTGTTCAGATCAATAAACTTCTGTTTAAACTTTTTGTGTGTTACAGTTGCCTCGTTGTATTTGATTATTTATTCTAATTTTTACTTTATTTTATTTTCTGACTCTCAATTTACATACTCATTATTTTGATTTCTGTACATATTTACTTTGCCAAACTATATTTGGGTATCACTTCAATGTTTTCCATGTTATTTGCCATCCATGGGTGAGGGGAGGGAGGGGGATATATACAGCTCTGGAAAAAATTAAGAGACCACAGCATTTTTTTCAGGAATCAGCATCTCTACATATATGACAGTGTCATTGCAGTGTCTGTTGAATTCCAACACAAACACACCTGTTTTATACCTGTTTCTACCTGTTCCTACCTGATAAGGTACTGATGAGGTGATCACCTGAACCAAATCTTATTTAATGAGGAAATGTATAAAAACCATTGCTGAGGTCATCACTCTCCTCTGTGAAAGACTGATGGAGAACAAGCCAAGACACATGAGAGATGTTATTACAAATCAGGGTTATTCTAACAAATATTGATTTCTGAGTACTTCCAAAGTTAAAACATTAGTAATGTGTTGTTTAAAATTGAATATGAACTTGTTTTTTTT